>OMOT01086776.1:0-14456 GCA_900312575.1 Acanthochaenus luetkenii | reverse complement strand
GGGTGCTCCGGTTTCCTCCCACAGTCAAAGACATGCAAATATATGTGTTTGTGTGTAGTGTGGTGCATGGTGTGATGTACTATGTATATGATGCATGTAAAGCCCTTTGAGACATACTGTATAAAAGGGCTTTATAAATTGATTGATAAGACCTATAGAAATATGATAGTGATACCACTGTAAGGGTTTTGTTAAGGTCTTTTGGTCATTACCTGAAGTGTGGATCTGCTCAGGTGCTTTTTTACTTTGATCTTTGACTTGTCCTTTTGAACGAATTGAGGCCTCTTCTTTTTCCACCGGTGAATATCTGATTTGTGAACAAATCTCTGCATACTGTAATTATAGTCCAGTAAACTGGTAGCGGGCTACATGTGGCCCAGTGCAACCAGTGGGGTTAGACTGCCCCCTCCCTGCCTTGAATAATTTCCCAGGAATCTGAAGTAATCTGAGACGAGGTTCCCACAACAGAGAAGGAGAATATGACTTCGGCGTTGGCGTAGAAAACTGGTTTCGGTATTTGAAAAGGAATTCCTTGAATAGTTGTGAAAACGGATCTTTCTGCTGGAGAGACGACGCAGCCTGCTCTACCATGACGATGAAGAGGAGGAGGAGGAGGAGGAGGGACGTCGTCAGGAGTTTAATGAAATAATATATATAAAGGATAAAGAAGCATTAACAATACCTGGCTGGGAAGTTGAGTGCTTGGGAGTTATGAATATAATCCCAAAATATCAGTATCGCCCTTCAAAACCCCTTATCAGTGAAAAATGAGTTGGGAGTTGAATCAGACTGTAGATCTGGACCCGAACGGAGCTTTGGGTTGACGTGTCACAGAACTGAAACGTTGTATAGAAAGTCCTGAGAATCTGGGCAGACAGATCAGTGGACAGATGGATCCAGTGAGTAGAGGCAGATCATAAATCAGTTTCTTCTTACCTGCATAATCAAGAAAGTCGATGCTCGGGGGAAATTGGGGAACTTTGAAATGTATCGGTCAGACTGCGAGCGCTCGTTCTGCTGCTCTGCAATTACTATTCAGCTGTTGCAGAGCGTTGAGATGTGAAGCAATTCAGATGTAATGGGACCCACCTGAGTTACTGCAGTATCTTCTCCCTGCAGCGTTGGTGCCTCGCTCCACCCATTCAGGGTTTGACCTGTATATCGGACTATATTGGTCTCTCAGAGCTCTGTGTTCGTTTGTTGGTGTGTAACTCGTTTCACTGCTTAGGTGAATTACGGTCTGCACTTTTTAGAGCCCAGTAGAAGGGAAACCCAGTGTGCGCTCATACACCAGACGGTACGGTAGAAGTCAGACACGCATCAACCAGCTGGAGGCGGAACATCCACAGACCAGGAAGTAGCTGCTGATTCTCTAATTGTAGTGGCTAAGTCAGCAACAACACTGTGCTACCGCAGCACTTTGTGTTGACAGGTGGAGTTTTTAAAGCCAGCGCAGTTTCACTCATACAGTCATGCATGAGTCGGGTTTCAACGGAGAGTTTTAGTGTCACATGGTGGGCTAAGTGCTGTTTCAGATGCTTTTCCTCCCTGACAAGAACACTCTGGGGGAAACTACTGGGACTTTTGGGGTATGAAAATGGTCAAATTTAAAGATTGAATATCGGCACAAAAAAGCAGCTATCGGCGACTTCAGTCTAAAACTATTGGTATCAGCCTTCAAAAACCCTTATCAGTTAAACCCAAAGCCACACAGGGAATAGAACCCGTAACCCCCGTTAGTGCCTTGCTCCACCCATTGAACCAGACAGGGTTGTTGTGTGTACCATGTACCATACAAAGGCTTTCTTTATAGGCAGAGCTACTCTTTTGATCTTGTAGTATTGTGTCGGTGTTTCCAGTGCGTCAGGTGTGTTAGTTTAGAGTTATGAATGGTTTCACATTCTCAACATTCCTCCCGCTGCTGCTTCATGACATCACGTCTTCCCAGTTATCCTCCCTCGGCCGCCCACAGCGTCACGCTGCTCACATACAAGGCCACTTGTGTTTGTGTTTGCCTCAGTTCAGCCGAGACATTAATTCAGGAAAAGAGAGAAGATGAAAAACGCTAGTATCCAACTACAAATTAAACAAAAATACAAAAAATCCTGACAATATCTGTGATTGTTTGGCGTCGGGAGGGAAAGACCACCAGCTAAGTGTTGGGAAATTTGTAGTCTGAGTCTATTCTAAACATCTAATTGGCTTCTAAAATAGAAAAGGTTTTCTGGTAAATTCTGTCACATTCATGTGCACCTTGGATACAGTTTTCTCCCAAGTTGAGAAGGCGACATAAAAAACCTAACGTGGAGGCGATGAAGCATCTGATTTCTGTCTGGCTGCTCATTTCTTTCAAAAACGATCTACAGAGCCGTTACAAAACAAACACAGCCAATTTATGGATTAGAATTATGGTAGATGGGTCGCATACAGCGTAATTTAAATTGTTTCAATCAACAGACAGAGCAATGTTCTTGTCAGCCATGTCGGCCAATTTGTTAACATCTAGAATTTAGATTTCCTGGACTTTTAGGGACATTAGAGTGGTACTTCCTGGTGGGAAGATCGTAAATCCCATAATCCAAACAACACATGGACGCACAATTAGTCTACTCTTCAGGTAATGCACCATCATCCTATCTTATTCTCAACATCTGAGTTAAGATGAAAGTAGCTGATGGATTTTGTCTGAACCAGCTACTGTGGCCTGTCGACAATACAGTTAGTTTCCTGCCCTGTTGTGTTTTATGGCTGCTGTGTTATTGGTGAAATGGCCTGAGGTCTGTATCTGTTTTAGCCTTTTGGTGTACAACAAAACCCTAGTCTTCCTCACTAGCTTCTTCCTCTTTTATTTATATTACATTACACTACAGCATTTAGCAGACGCTTTTGTCGAAAGTGACTGACATTTTGTCAACAGTAGTCAAACCAACCATATATCACAGTCTTCATCAGCTAAGCTTTTAATAGGAATATTTCTTAGAAAGAATACTACACTATATCTGGGTTGGTAATTACCAAGTGTCTGCGTATGAAATTGGTCCTAACTGCCTAGAAATGATACGATTGACACTCATTTGGTTCTACTTAACTGAGTAATGAATATTCCTAACTTATTAACAGCCTTTAGCTTTGCAGGAGTTTAGCAGTTTAGCAGAGCTGTAGAAGTCTTCTCACTCCTCAGGAGTTGCCAGCAGAAGAGAAGATTGATGGATCCATTTCTCAGACACACTCTATAACTAACTCTCAGGTTACTCTGAGCTGTTGAGTGTTTCTGTTCACAGACATATCTTTAGCACAATTCCCAGGAGCAATTCTGGGAAGCTTGATAACTACAAACCATGACATCACTACTTTTCACCCAGATTCCTCGTCGGGGGCGCGCTGATCCCAGCCATAAAATTACTCTGAAGTCTCCAGAAACATCCATCCATCCATTGTCTATACCCGCTTACTCCTATTCAGGGGCACGGGTGGCTGGAGCCTATCCCAGCATGCATTGGGCGGAAGGCAGGGAAACACCCCACCCTGGACAGATCGCCAGTCCATCACAGGGATGTCTCCAGAAACAGACGCACCTTATTAGCCAAGTACAATGAAAGTCCAGGAATTAGTCTTGGTGGCTTGGTGTGCAGAGACCCATTAACAACTAACATAGCAGTACAGCACATACTGACACACATGGTACAGGACAACAGACCTCTAACAAAATATATTATAGACCAGTGGTTCCCAATCCAGTCCTCAAGTACCACCTGTCCTGCAACTTTTAGCTACAACTCTACTCTCGCACACCCAATTCAATTAAGGTGTCATGAGAATGTGTGGCCCTTAATTGAATCAGGAACCACTGCTATAGACAGTAGACTATACATATCAGTCTACATCAGTGATGTGGAACCATGTGCCATAGAGGGCCAATAGGCTGCAGGTTTTCATTCCAACCAAACACTAGCAGGTGATTTCACTGATTAGCTCTCTGATTGAAGGTGTGTGAAATATCCACATATAGACAGTAGATGATGCGTCACGATACAAATGTACCTTCACCCAGGCAGGATACTAATGTTATTGTCCAGTCTCCATAGTGGCTGGTATATCCCTAGAACAGAACAGGGTTAAAACTCTTTACAGCTTTAGGCCAAATGAGCCCTATGAGGTTTTATAAATGTTACTCCCAGTTCAGTCCAGGACAAAAAATAGTTGACTTTCTCTATTTTTAGCAGCCACTTCGATGTTTAGAATAGAACAGGACTCCAAATTGGTTACCTGGAGAGAAGACTAGCTTACCAGACACAGATACATATTTACCAGTATTTGCTTGGTGTCTGGTGGTGATTTCCCTTCCAGTGTTCAGTCACTATGTTTCGCCTCCAGTCGGTAGCGTAGCCGCCGTCCCCTGCAGGGAGTCTGTATCTAGCCCAGTATGTCAAGGTCACACCTCCAGCTCCAGTCATCAGCGCGGTGGAGCCCGGTGGAGCCCGGTGGAGCCCGGTGGAGCCCGGCCCGCAGCTCAAACCATCCAGGTAAATCTAGTGAAACAATTGATTTAGCTTAGCCATGGCTAGGCCCTCCTGAAATCTATATCTTGTTGGCAGATAACAGCAGTAGTTGGAATGTAAAGCCCTGCGAAGCCTGTCATAGACCTGATGCTGCTGAGATTACTGTATGGTCTGCTATGCGTGGAGGGATGGTTGTTGGTTCCATTTCCAGTGTAGCTCAGTAGGTAAAGCAAGGCACTAACCCCCAAGCTCCACTATAGCCGTCAGACCTAAAGGGAAATCAATGAAAGGGGATGTTGTGTTGGCGTTGCATTGGTGTTTTGGTTTTCACCGATGTTGCAAGAACGACACATTGATGCCACATTGATTGTTGCAACATAATGAGACATGTTTTGTGGAATTTGGGAAACACTGCCAGCGGTAGTTGTTCCATTCCCACTGGGTCCACTCAGGTCATGGAACTGTAAGGCTCTTTGGCTAAAATCATCCACCAAATGGCAAATGGGACATTTTGTTAAAACATATACAGTCTGTCAAACACACCTGCCTCATCAGTGGTGATGTAGGCGCCGGCACATCAGGGCTGGATGTCCCCAACCAGAAATAAAACCCATCTATGTTTGAAACTCTGCAACACAGTTTAAACAGGTGTCAAGGACCTGAGTGTCTTCAAGCTCACGCAACACATGAACCAGCACATCAACTTTACAATAAAGTCAGAAAAACAAAAACAACAGGGCCAGCGTGCCAGCGGGTCACTGAGCTGGCGATATGGGATATAACGTTGGTTGGGAGTCATTCATAATTCATCATAGGTCTGGTATTGAAACTTAGTCCGGTCCGGAGTTCTTGCTTAACTCACAGTTTAGCCGTCACACCGCATCGGAGCAGAGGGAAATCGGTTCTGGGCCAAATCTGTTGGCTCTGGTGGTCCAGCGTTCTTTCAGAGGAAAATGAAGTTCGGTTTGTGGCGTTTTCATCTTAGTGGTTGTAGTTTTTGGCACGGTAGCGGCATCGTGTCCTCGTTACATAGTAATGCCAGATCAATGCTTCCCAGGTCACCCCTGGTGAACGTTGGGTGTTGAGGGTATTGTGCTGGCTAAAGCTCTGGGATGAAAGCGGTAATCTCGATTGTGGCGACGTCTATGATGCTAATTTCTGTGGTGTTTGTGTATTTTTCCTTGGATTTTCTGTCTTTCTTTTCTTTGTCTGTTCAGCCATGGTGGCTACTACTGCTCATGCTAACTACCTAGTTCTTCTGTTTATTACAACCAAACGCATCACTTCCTGTGCAGTAGAGGATTTCTCCCGGGAAAGAGCTACCAGACACCGGGTGTTCAGAACAGGAAGTGAAAAGCTTCATGAACTGGATCTAGGTTGAATCACTGTTGTGTTGTAGCAGACATACAGAGAGGAGCAGGACAGACTTTTAGTTAGATGTAATAATGTCATTAAATGTAATAATGTCATTAAATGTACTAATATGAAGATTATTCTGGCATTTTTCTGCCATTACTGTGTATGCTTCCCACTGGGAGTATCTGTTACAGCTGATGGTTTGGGAATATACTGCAAACATGCATCTCTCTCTGTATCTCTCTGTCTGTCTGACTCACTCACTCACACACACACACAGTTAGACATGCTTAAGAGCCAAAGCCCCCAGAGTTGTGTCCCACATCAGCCGGCTGAGGGGGAACTTGTTTAGTAATTATCCCCCAAACGCAGCACTAAATGCGTCCTGTATCTCCAGAGGAACACTGCATCTCAGCTGCAGCAGCCTGGCAGATGATACGAGAGGGAGAGCGAGAGAGAGAGAGAGAGAGGATGAGAGCAACTGCAGAGAGAGGAGAGAAGAAAGACGCAAGAGAGGAGAGGAAGGAGAATAGAGTGCAGTTACAGCAATTGATTTAATAAATGCGGTAAACATCCTCAGCCGGCGGGCTGAAAGAGAGAGACGCTGATAAAGTAAAGGTTAGGATTACTGCCGAATAGAGGGAGAGAGAGGCAGGGAGGATGAAAAAAGGAGAGTGAAAAGGAGGAGGAGGATGGATGTGGTGCTGAGGGAGAGGTAGGTTTTGGATACCAGGCTAAGTCATTATCAAGGCTTGGCATGTTCACGGGACGAAGAAGACGGATGCTTAACCTCATTGGCTGATGGCAGTGGACAGTCCCTGATTTAGCCAATCACGTCTGACTTTGTCTGTCCTCTCCTCAGATGATGGGGAACAGCTGTGATCGAGGTACTGTCTCTCTCTCTCTCTGTCTGTCTCTCTCTCTCTCTGTCTCATATCATCTCTTCAACACTCAGTCTGTCCTGTCTGGTTTCTGTGTGAACATACTGAGCCCACGCTTTCGACGGCATGTTGTCTGAACTTTGTCATGTATGTGTGTCGGCTGCCGCTGGTCTCGGGCTCCTGATGTCCCTCTGTATGTGGCGATGAAAGCTCATCTACTGTGTCAGACAAACACAGCCGATGTGTTTGGTGCCATCGCTTTCCTCGCTGTCTGGCGAGTCAGTACGCTTTAATCGGAGGGACATGCATGAAGTTCCCCGGCTTATTTCCGCTGCATGCAGCGTTGATCCGGGCTGCAGAAGCCGACTGGACAGCAGCTGGGAACTTGATACAGCACTTTAAATGCTGACTGCCGCATGCTCAGATTCACTGTGTACCGCACAGTTACGATGTGATGAATGTATTACTGTTGTGTAAGGGTTTCTCAAATGCTTTCATGTCACACACCTCCGAAAACACCCACAGACCCCCATTTGATAAGGTTTTTGATAAGGGATTCATACGAGGAGATTTTACTTGTTGGTTTAATGTTGAATTGTGAAACTGTCTACTCTATATTGGGAGATAACAGAGGTAAGAGTGAAACCTAGAATTAGAATAGCCACTCATAATATCCTCTGGATTAAGTTATAGTGAAATCAAAGTATTCCTCATTTTGATTGGGACCCTTTAGAACACCCTCAAGGACCCCTCAAGGACCCCTGGAGGTCCCTGGATGCCACTTGTAGAATCCTGGTGTAGGTGAAGAGCTAGTTCCAACCTGACCACAATATGGGAACAGTCTCTCAGTGCTGCCATAGCCGAGGACCGCCCCAACACTCAGTATGTTAACAGACCAGTAGATGGTCAAGACCCGGACCTCCAGAGACAAAATGCACTGACCTCAGACAAGATGGCTCTTCAGTTGTCTTGAGGGAAATAAAGGGTCTAAATTTAGCCTCAAATCAATAAGCTTGGGTATCAGCCAGTGACCTGAATGTGAGTGATAGGTTGGGATATCTGTGCTCTGAAGACGTGGCCTTATTCTGTGCCGCGCTGTCGAAACAGACTGGTAGAGGACAGAACAGAAATCGGAAGGAGTTGCTGCTCACTTGGTGCCTCAATTCAGAGCTGGATTTAATTGAACAAACATTTCATCAAATTATCCCTGTGATGGACTGGCAATCTGTCCAGGGTGTTTCCCTGCCTTCCGCCCAATGCATGCTGGGATAGGCTCCAGCCCCCGTGACCCTGAATAGGAGGAAGCAGGATAGAAAATGGATGGATGGATTTCATCGTCTTTATCATGGATTTTTAGTCAAATCCTTGAGGGCCGGTGTCCCTGCAGGTTTTTGTTCCTTCCTGATAGTTAATGAGCCACCTGGTCTGTAGGTATATCTACCTGACATTAGGCTCATTAACCACCAGGGAGGAACCAAAACATGCAAGACACCGGCCCTCCACGACTGGAGTTTGACACGTGTGGGTTATTGGTACACCAAATTGGTACATATCATGTTGTCAGCCATGTTGACTTTTACACATTTGTCTTCTCTTGCAAATGACCATAAATGGAAATAATTTATAACTAATGCACACATGCATTAAGAGACTGGTAGCATTGCTAGTCAGTTAGCTGCACCCTGCTAGAGCTCTGGATGACACGTATGCATCTGGGATAGAAAACTAAAGCGTTCTCCAGTGTACTGTACAATACTGCAAAATACTCTACACAACTTCAAAACCTCCACAGGGAGGTCAGAGGTCAGCTACAGCACCCCTGGAGCTGGTAGGGACTCAGCGTCTTGCTCAAAGACACTTCAGCAGGGTGGATGGTTGCTGATGTGGGGGTTTGAACCCGTCTCTTTGCTCTATGCCGCCCTGCTGCCCTTGACACACATAGCATACCTTCCAGCCAGGCAGCACCGCTTGTCAGAATGAAGCAAAAATAACTCCACAGCAGCAGAGAACCTCTTCCACGTTTTTAATTTAACCTCGTTGAAGAAGAAATGTAGTAGAGTGAACTTATTTTTTCCCCTCAACATAACATTTTAGTATGTAATGCATGCTGCTGTGCATAGTTGGAAAAATTGCTTGGTAAAATGTGACATTGGAACATCAGCCAGGGTTATTTGACTGCTAGTCTTGTAAGGTACCGGTATGTAGATTTAAAACAGTTCTGTCTTCAGTCTTCTGCCATGCAGCTGTTGGACACTGCTTATATTTGTTGAAGGACAGAGAAACGCTCTTATCATAAGCAAGTGTTCTAACGATCAAAACCTAGTTGTCTGAAGTCTAGGCCTTGTCGTTGCAGCCATGTCTGTTATTTGAGTTGCACCCTCCTGGTGGTCTGTGTTCTCATATCATTGATCATTGGCTATGCCACCTCTATTGGGGCATTTAAGGTCTCCCAGTTAGGCGGTGACGTACCAACTGGGTGGAATTTACTACTTGCCCTGTCTGAATCAGCGGCAAAAAACATCCAACAATCAAAACGGAGAACCACTACCTAACCAATAAGCCCCCAGCAGTCAAATATATAAATGTATTCAATGATGCATATTTTTTGCTCAAGAGCTCATACGAAAACATGTAGAGTTTCACGATTGATGTTGCTGTTTTGTTGGGTTGCACAGCATGGAAATTAGACATGCATTCTTAGAAATGGTTCTAGACCAGTGGTTCTCAACCCTGGTCCTCCAGCACCACAGCTCTGCTGGTTTTCTATCCTACCAGCTAGTTGATTACATTCACCTGGTGTAGTCAGGGGCTGAATGAGACCCGGGACTCCAGCTGAACAGAATCAACTAGCTGGTAGGATAGAAAACCAGCAGGGCTGTGGTACTGGAGGACCAGGGTTGAGAACCACTGGTCTAGACTATCTAAACTAGATAAACAACATTCAGTGGTAGTGATGCTGCTCTTCTCACTCCATGTGTCAAGTGTAGGTTTTTGTTTTGTTTTAATGCACTCAATTACGGTAGTAGACTCCACCCTTGCTGGGTACCAGGCGTCATTAACTGAGTGCACCCTCTGTCCTTCATCCAGCCGTCCTCCACCACCTCCATCCCTCCGTCACATCTAAATGTCATCGCCATGTCCGCCATCTGTCTGGTTCAGTCTGAAGGCAGTGAGGCTGATGATGATGAGGATGATGAGGGTCTGTCTTATATGTCTCTGTCTCTCTGTCTCTCTCTCTCTGTCCATCTCCAGAAGTGTCTTCGGAGCGCTCTCCGAGGAGGAGGAGTATCTCAGGCCTAGGGAGTTCGGAGAAGAGTGTCGCTGTTGACAATCCCAACTCGTCGCCTTTCAAAGTGCCGGTGAGTATCAGGAGATGATAAGTAGAGCAGGAAACGAGGAACCCTGTGGGAACAGCTATTCTTTGCTTGGGGTTTCAACAGTGCAGATACTTCAACATTTAGTTAATTTGACTTTTGTTTGGTTGGAGATGAAAAACATTTTGATGTTAGGTCTGTAGAACATGAATATGCTCACGTGGCTAATATCCAACCAAAGAATCTAAGGGGGGGAGGGGGGTCACAGCTGACTGGCGCAGGGGTCGCTGGTCGTGTTGACCAGTCCGATGGCTGCCGGCACATTTTGATCTGATTCCACACAAGTATGAAAGAATGTTATGGTTATTATTATTGACCCATGATGTCTAAATGTTTCAGAGGCTTTTCCACCCGGACAAGTTCTGGGGGAAACTCTGAATACTTTGAATTGTTTGAAATGTTTTGGCATAACAATTATTAAATTTAAAAATGCAGAATATTGGCACAATATGTATCAACAGCTTCGATCTATGAATATGGGTATCGGCCTTCAGAAACCCAAAGCATAGTTTCAATGGAGGTCCGTGTCTCTGGATTGTGAAGCTGGTATCTCCTCCTCCTCCTCCTCCTCCTCCTCAGTGTTTTAGTACCAGCCAGGACGACGGGTGCCGTCTGATGGTGAGACTGCTGACAACAGTCACTAGAGAGGAGGAGAGGAGAGATATGAGAGAAGGAGGGAGGGAGAGGAGAGAGGAGGAAGAAAGAGGGAGAGGAGGAGGGGAGGGGAAAGGGAAAGGAGGAGGAAAGGGAGAGCTGACAGACTTCAGTTTGTGTGTTGGTGTGTGTGTGTACAAGCTTGCATGAATAATCAAAAAAGAAACAGAACATTATTGGAGTGGTGTCTTGGCTGTGGCAGGCGGAAACATATTTGGCTGCTATCCTTTTGACTTCCTGTTTGTTTCCTCGGAGGTGGGACAGCTTCTCCTCTGGACTAGAAGTGTTGAACTCTGGTTAAATTCTGGGGAAAAGGTTCTAATGGCGCATTTGACAATAATAAATACAATGAAAAAATTGTAGCTCACTGTACGTCTCTCTGGATAAGAGTCTGCTAAATGACTTTCCTCTCTTTCCTCAGGGGTTTTTCAGCAAGCGTCTGAAAGGGTCCATCAAGAGGACGAAGAGTCAGACCAAACTGGACAGAAACACCAGCTTCAGACTGCCTTCCCTCCGCCCTGCAGAGACCGACAGGTGACGTATCTAAACCATCCGTTTGTCCGGAGTGAAGACTGCAGTGCTTATTTTCTCATTGAAATTCTATAAATGGGGTTTAACAGGTTTAAACAGCAGTTCATTCAAACTACTAGATGAAGAATCCAGTCCTGTTGTGATGTCATCTACATTCATGAGACGAGGATTCTGGGAGTTGTGTGGAAAAATGCAGCTAAGAAGTGTACTGTTAGCCCCGCCCTCCTCCCCACCACCTGTCAGTCATCTTGATGATGTCAGATTGTGGGTTTGACCTCCTCTTCCTCCTTCCATTAAGCAGCCCGGCCTAATGGTTTTACTGGAAGCCTGGGTCGAGTCACAGGTGCAGTGCATCATGGTCATTGTAGTTCGCTAACACGCTTTCAGCTCTTGGCAGCATTATATCTTGGTTGAAACACTCAAAATGATATTGATATTTTTGTATTGAAGCTTCTCTTTACTGATATATTGCAGCTGATATATTTTCTCAATTGAAACCCAAAATGATGATGATAATAATAATAATACACATAATATTATTATTATGTGGTGAAGTGAAGGCCATCCAGTCAGATTGTACAGAATACAATGGTGAGTCCTATAAGCTGAGTTAGATATATATCTCAGAGCAGCATGATAAAGTGGATCAAGCTTAGCCAGGGCAGTGGGACAAGCAAATCTATAAATATTATCACCGTAGTCAAGCTGAGACAGGAAAAGGCCTGATACCAGCCGTTTACGAGAAGATGGAGTGAATCGTGATTTGAATCTATATAAGAAACCAAGTGTAAACTTGAATTTCTTAGTTAGCATTTAAATGTGATGTTTGAAACTAAGATTTCAACCGTGACACCTTCAAGTGTGTCAATGGAGAGAACGTGAATTACATAGTTATTTGGTGCGAACAACATTGCCTTTGTTTTGTTTCCATTTAACAGCAGTTTTAAATCAAAGAGAGCATAATGCAGAGATAACATCTGACTGTAAGTTGATAACAGCAGCCTCAGCAGAAGGAGCACATGAATACAAGACTGTATCATCCGCATACATATGATACATAGTGTTTCCACAAATCACAAATATCGTTCGCGTATAACAAAAAGAGCAACGCCCCCAAGATAGAGCCCTGGGGAATGCCCTTTTCCAGTGCGATAGGGTCAGAAACCGTATTGCCCAACCTGACAAATCTGTTAGCCTGTTAACCCTAACCCTGACAGTCTATTAACCCTAACCCTGATAGTCTGTTAGCCTGTTAACCTTACCCCTGTTAGTCTGTTAGCCTTAGACATCGAAGGGTTATTATAGCGCCACATTAGGAAACAAAGTTTCCAATATATGCCTGAGTTATTAAACTATAAATATACATAATAATGATAATAGTAATAATAGGAACCCCTAGATAATACGTAGATGTGGTGGCAATGTAAAATTCGATGAAACTTTGATATTTGAGTTCTCCAACAGATTCCTGATATGTCCTCTTATATACGTAAGCTGCGGATGTTTCACAGTTGGAGCTTTTCAGGAGGCAATTTGAAATCGTGGCTTTGAAAGGTTGAGTAGAGTTTGCAAATGTGTACTATATACAACATGTATACAAACAGAATTTTAAACAAGCAAAGGCAAGTTCAGTTTAAAAAAATTCTGATTCAAATGCAGAACACATAATTCACACATAATCTGCAGAGTCATATCATACAGCTCAGGGCGATTATTAATATTAACAGACCTGACCTGATATTCAGCATCTAATCATAACCACATTTATATTAATAACTATTTTCTCTGGTTTTGTGGATTTTAATATCATTGGGAGAAAAAGGTTCAATAGAGATTACAGAGAATAGAATATTCTGTAAAAGATACAACATGCAGATAGAAAGATAGACTGATGCTTTGCCATTGTGTGTCTGTTGTATGTATGTGTGTGAGAGAGATGAGTAAGTGCTTCCTCCTCTTCTTCCTCCTCTTCCTCCTGATCCAGAGTGGATCCGGTTTCCATCCCAATGCAGGGCCAGGGCCCTGTGTGTGTGTGTGTGTGTGTGTGTGTCTGCGTGTCTGCATCAGATCCCTGTTTGCCACGACCACACCAGTGGTTTTCATTAGTGATATGGACTTCTACAGGCACAGCAACGTAAGCCTGTTGTGTGTGTCTGTATTGTGTGTGTGTGTGAGTGAGTGTATGTGTTGATGTATTCACAGTGTTGGAGTGTAGAGCTGAAACAAAGCCTGGTGTTGTAACGGCGTCAGTGTTCATCTCAACCAGCTAATCCGGGTTTACATAACTCATCTGGCCAGGCAGGCTCAGGAGATTATGTCCACACACACACACATACACTGAATTAAAGAAAGCTGTGTTCTGAAAAGCTAAAGCTGAAGTTCATCATTCAGTATCTCAAATCTAGTGGATCCAGTCTGTAAAAGTGTCCCATTTATTCAACCAAGGACTAAAGTTCCCTTCTGTCCTTTAACGAACACTTGATCAGGTTTAATGTTGTGCTGAATCGTACCCTGGTGTGTAGGGATGGGTATCGGTAGGATTTTATCTGTATTTACTCGAATGCACTTCACGTATGGTTATCTGCTTATATAAGTGCACATGTCATATGAAATATGAAGTGTTTATATACACGTTTATACAGTTTCAAGCATTTGTAATAATAAAAAACTGGTTTCAGCAGGTGTTTCCAAACTTTTGACTGGTACTGTATATACACAGCGTTTTTGTGTCATGTATCATACATACATTTCATCTGCATAACACATTATGGTGGTGAATAACAACAGTGGTCAGAGCAGTTTGTAAGTGAAAAAGATTTGTATTGATAATAGAGTAGGACAGTGCAAGTGCTGGAAATTGTGCCTGTCGCTTTAAGAGTGTTTCATTCCGTGTAGTGAGAGCAGCCATGTTTCCCATGTGTGTTTTTCTACATGCAGAAAAAGTCTGTGTTTAGCGGTCAGTAGAGCTAATGAAGCCAGACGGCCCAGTGAAATGTACCATGTGTTACACTTTCCTTATACTATTGGTGTTCTTTGCACTACTGTCACGGAAGTAATAAATGTCCTGCCGAGAGAGAGAGAGAGAGAGAGAGAGACGTGTTTTGACTCCTGATATCCAGACACTAAGTGGAAGATAGACGACGAGGTAACAGGGCAGAAAA
>OMOT01086768.1:0-15277 GCA_900312575.1 Acanthochaenus luetkenii | reverse complement strand
GAGAGAGAGAGAGAGAGAGAGAGAGGTGGTGTCATACCCTCCTTATAATATACGATCACACACGCACCCACTAGCCTATCATGCCTATATAGCCTGTCTCTCAATCTCTCAATCGTCATCTTTAATCGTCATCATCATGAAGATGAAGATGATGATGAAGAAGGACACTCCAAGGCAACCTAGTTGAGGGTTTCTTCTGATCACCAAGTCACCATGCAACACATTTGGTAGCTTTTTTATTCTTATTGCTTTATGGATGACTTCTATTGCTATTGGATTCAGACCAAAGGCACAATATAAGTGCATCAACGGGGGAATTAGTCAGTTTCTATAAATGCAGTATAAAGTAGCCTGATAATAAATAGATGCAATGTTAAAAGCTAAGCAAGAATATGTTCTGTACAGTCACACTGCACATTTGTGGTAGCTAGCTAGCTAAAAAGTCATATTCCATGTCAGACAGGGTTGGGAATACTGACCAAAAAGCCTTACCTTTTGCCAGATAATATTTATTGTATACATCCCCCAAAATGTTTCTCAGTTGTCATGAGTTGTCAAAGATAGAGCAGATAGTTGTTTCCGAATATAAGAAGAGGATTGTTGAGTTCTCCCAGCTAGGGTGTGAATATTGATAGTTAAGGTTGCATTTTCACAAGAATAGACATTTTTTATTCATTTTATTCATAAGATACTTTGATTAAATAACAGACATGATTTGTAGGAAATGATTTTGTCCGATGCTGTAACCCGGGATGGAGTTTGATAGTGCAGAGTTAGAGATGAGTGAAGTGTCTCGCCCCTGACTGACTGACTTGGAAGTTGTGTCTTATTGGCCAACAGTGCCGTGGGAAGAAAGAGAGTTTTTCCCCCCTCTCAGAGTAAAGTCACGTGCAGGTAGAGGAGGTGGGTTGGGCTGATGTGGCTCAGGCAGGGTCTGCTCATTCTGCTGCTCCACTATGATCTGTAAGGACACTGCTGCTGATGCTGCTGGTTGCCTAGTAACTGTATCCATGGTGGAGGAGACCCAGTGAGGAAGGGGGACAGAGACACCAGTATATCTGCATTGGGTACTGAACACACACACCATGATGATGATGATGATGATGGTGGTGGTGGTGGTGGTGGTTATGATGAAGAAGATGATGATGATGATCATCATGGTGGTGGTGGTGGTGGTGGTTATGATGAAGAAGATGATGATGATGATCATCATGGTGGGTGTGACGAAGAAGGTGATGATGATTGACATGTAATGATAGTGATTGATGACGTAATGGTCATATTGGTGAAAATGACTAGGAGGATGATCGTGATAATGGAAGGATGTTGGTGACAGTGATGAGGATGATGATACTGATGGTGATGATGGTGATGTTGATGAAGATGTAACACACAGGTTACTTGAATGAACTATTATTTACACAGAGAAAAAACCACAACATTATGGTCAACAGTATGTTCGCCTATTTGCTCTCTGAGAAATTTTGGGATTTAAACCTAAGGCAGTGTTGGAAAGATGGCCCTCAATGCTCACCATGTGCTGTCACACACTACGGCCTACACTACACACGCTACTGTCAAACGTTTTGAGATCTGTTGCATTTCCTTAACACCGCCAAATCCATATGTTTTAGAACCACTGAAGGAGAGGAGGGCCGGTGGGGGGGGGAACAGATTTAGAAACATTATCCTCTTTGTCACAGCATATACAGTAGGTTCACACAGACTGCATCTCCCAGTGACAATGTTGTGTACATTCTGGCAATGAATGTTCCATGTTTTTTTTCTGAATGTGTATAGCCACTGGAAAGTCACTAAAACTTTTCCAGCATAAAACAACCCCAAAATGTGTAGGATCGTGCAAAGCCTAAGTGACCTAATTTAGTGTAGGCACACCTCCGGCTCAAACAACGGTTTAAACACAGTAGTTGGTTATGCCGCGTTCATGTCATATGGGAGTTGTCGTAATTACTATCTTTCGAATGGGAAAAACTGTTCACGTCAACCTCCGAGTGGTAATTCCGAGTAGGAAATATGGGAACTTTCTGAAGACTCCGATATCTCCAACCTGACGGTAAAAAAACACAGAGGTGTGTCAATGAAGCAACACATATGGCTTGTTGGTAGGCTACAATACAATTTACAATATCAGTTTAAACTTACTGTTTTTGTTTCCTTTGCTCCCCCAAGTCAGAAGAAGTAGTGTCGGTTGATGGTAAAGTGCCTAACAGTAAAGAAATGGAGAAAGGCGACGTAACATTGCATATATTGCCAAATGTTTATAGCAAACTCAACTTCATCTACTTAATGCAACAGAATGCAATGTATTTTCTAGAAAAATACTGCCCTGTAGTGTGTGCATGTCTTTGTGGCTGGTGCTGCCTACATTACATTACATTACAGCATTTAGCAGACGCTTTTGTCCAAAAGCGACGTACAATAAGTACATTTTGTCAACAGTAGTCAAACCAACCGTATATCGCAGTCTTCATCAGCTGAGCCTTCAATAGGAATAAGTAGCATTCTGCCTACCTGTTTCCGCTTGTTAGGGCATGGCAGAGCGGTCCTGCTCCTGCAGTGATCTGGGCAAACCCCTGTGCGTGTGTGAGCGTGCTCAACGTGAACTTTCAGTTTGGCGAGTGGGGCCCGATGGCTAGGGCCCTTAGAAGCATCCTATTAGTTGATTTGATTTTACTAGTGCAAGGGCATGTGAACCTGTGTGAACCTGCACATCTTACTAGCTAAAAGGAAGGACAGATAACGTTATAGCCTAATCATGAATCATGTGGATTATTTAACTTACCATACAATTTAGCAGCAAGGTCATAGAGACGTTAGCACACATGAAGGACCGCCGCGCCACCTTCCTCTTCAAGAAGTGAACTTTGTCGGTGAGTTTATAATTAGATTTTTCAGGTATTGATTGCTGTGTTGATTGACATGTATTGGCAGAGCGCCTTTCACTGCATGAATTTTGCGTTGCGTTTTTGTTGTTACATTACATTATTACATTACATTAGGGCATTTAGCGCCTCACATATCATCATACCGTTGGTGGAGGTGACCATGCAAGGTGCCAACCTGCTCAACGGGAGCAATTGGGGTTAGGTGTCTTGCTCAATGACACTACGACAGATTTTTTTCCCCGGGAGGAGCTGGACTCGAACCTTCAATCTTGTGGTTGCTTGGTGGGAACTCTGTTGGTTTCGACCTTGGGGAGACTATCTGATGTTGAGAGATCATTAACGCTGTCCTTTGGTGGTCCTATTGTTGATGTGACAACATATGTTGGTATCTTCATTGTTTGTGCGATTTTAGATGGCATAATTCGCCTGGCATTTTGTCATCACTAGTACTCCTAATCCATTGGTTACAGCAAAGAAACGCTGTGTTGCCTTCTCTCACTCATGCATATTGGTTGTGTCAGTATAATGCAGTGTAATATCTCTATGGTATGATTGCATCATCACATTGTCTTGCGTGAATATTGTGTGGCCCCACCAGAATTGTAATGCCCAAATCGCCACTGGAAGCCATGTGAGTTTATAAGTGACAAGATTGTTGCACATCAATCAAGAACAAAATTCTTGAGACGACTGTCCGGCAAACCGCATGGTTGTTAAACTACCTGGCCAGACTGTAGCAAGGTACTTCACACTGCACAATCAGCTCACTGTGTGTGTGTGTGTGTGGATAGCTGAGTCTTTCACACATATCCAATGTGTCATACTGTGTAACCCAGTGCTTCTCCTGAATCTGCTCGGCTCTTGGTGTGTGTGTGTATGTATGCAGTTTTATTTCCAGATAGTTGATAACCCAGAGGGAATTGGCCTAGCAGCGTTACAGACCTTACAGAGTTACACTTTGCCACAAAAGTTTTTTGGAAAGTAATATTTTTACGACCTTAATCAGACTGTACACAGTATAGCGTAACTGTAAATAGAAGAGAGAGGGGATGAAACGCAGCCAAGGTCACGCACTGCACTCAAACCCACAACAATTCAAGAGCTCTGGCAGTGCACTTCAGCCCACACTGCATTGGTAACATTGCTGGTAGACACTGGACTTGTGGGTTTGAGACCAAACTTGACTCTGAGACGAGGCTATAGGCTACTTCCTGGCATGGATATAGATGAATATGGTGCCCAAATTCATCAGTATGCCTCAGGACGTTTCTCTGTCAGCATCAACATTTCACAGCCTGATGAAAACCCTGTGATGGAGATTTGCTGTTAGCAGCAGTTTTAAAATGAATAATCTCACCACAATGTTTTGACTTGAAGAGATCATGAGTAAAAAAAAGTGATGCCTCTATGATGTCATATTTTTACCAATGTCACTTCTTAACCCAAAACATGCCAATTTTGAGTCCTTGAATTTCACCAAACAATTCATTGAAAGTCATTGAAAAGTCATTGAATTTGATGTCCACACTTGATTGTGGGAACCCTGTTATTGTGACCATAAATGCTTGATTTGATAGATTTTCTGAACAGTTAGAAAGCAATTTGAATTTTGTGTATTCTGTGTTAGACTGCAGTACGTTTTTAGGATTGGTAAAAATCATCAGTCAGTTAAAAAAAACCGTCCCCTGTAGACTGGTTATTGAATTACAATAGAATGATTAAATACATATTTTGGGGGATTTTTTGCTTGATTGGAGAGTTTACAGTGGAGAAAGAGGAAATGTGGCAGAGAGAGAAAGACAGAGGGGGATCCCATGTGACCAGTGGGCTGGTCCTGTGTTCAAACGCAGGACATTGCCGGTACATGGTATACACCTTGCCCCCGTTCTACACTGGACGTGTCGCATCAGCAGCACATCAGCAGCAGATCAGCAGCACATGAGCAGCAGGCGTGAGTCCTGCATCAAGTGTCTGCACTGATTCCATTTTAGTTGTGTTTTAGCAGCGCATCCAAAAGCGTGAAATCAAGCACAAAGTCTCGAAATACAACAGCAGAAATGGAAATGCATCATTGATATGAGTAATTGTGCCTTGTTTATAAATTATTCTAATCAAATATTGAATTATGTAGGGTATATATGATCAGCACATGAGTTCCTTCAACTTTCTCCAGAATGCAGCAGCAACAGTGATCTCACATGGATAGCCTACCATTCATAAACGTGATTATTTCTTTTACTTAGGGAATTGCTGTTTCAGGTTTTAAAGACTAGCCTAAATAAAATATAAAATACACATATTTTAGGCATATTTAGGACAACTCATCAGTCCATGATGAATATTTATAATTGAAACCAAAAGGAATATAGAAAAGAAAGAAGGTGACCATGTAGAGATGGGATCATTCTCAGTAGGGATGCACGATGACATCGGCACGACATCGTTATCGGCAGATAATGGCTTCAAAATTAACTATCGGCTTATCATCGGAAATGTAATTTCTGCCGATATGACTGGCCGATAAAAATATTCTTTATTATGCCCAAATGCTTGACTGAATGCTTGACGCTGTGTCCCGGGCGCGAGGGTGCGCAGCTGCTGCTCTTGTCATCACGTCTGCTGCGTCGAGCATGAAAGAGGGAAAACAAACATGTCTGCGGTGTGGAGGTTTTTTAAAGTGTTCGAAACAGAAGCCAAAGTTGCTATTTGCAATGCTTGTTTGGCGTCGGCCATGCAAGGAGGAGTCACGTCGCATTCCTTCAACACTACAAATTGAGTTACCCATCTTAAGAGCCGTCATCCCGACCATTACGACAAATTTGTTAAGAACAACAAGACGAAACAAACACTGGCAGCAGCCTCTTCTCCAGTTCTTGGATAAAGGCAGAAAATACAACCATGACCACCAAGCTCATTACACTGAAAAAGAGACACTATGTCTATTTATGTTCTTTCAGTTAGCTTTGATTGATGTACAGTTGTACAATGGACTTACTTTCACATGATCCCTGTGGACCGGGATTACATGTTTAAGTGGTGCAGCCGCTTCTATATGTGACATGTGTGTCTGTCCGTGTGTGTGCGTGTGTCCGTGTGTCTGTCTGTTCATAGCATGATATTTAGACAAATCAGGAGTAGCCCATGCGTCACATGCACCGCTTACTTCACCACCTGGGTGCAACTTGTGTATTGGGTCAAATGTGTGTATTGTCAGGACTGTCTCAGGGAGAGCATCATCCAAGCCTGTTGAAGTAGGATGAATCTTACAGTTGTGTTTGGAAGAAAATGTTACATAAATAACAAATATGGCATGTTTTACATAACCTAAGTTTAAGTAGTTTTCTTATTTTGCCCTGTGAATGTGTACATTTTGAAAAGCATTGTATGTCTGTATCTGCCAGTGGGCCATCATGATAAGATTAGGTATAATAATGTGTTAGTTCCACTACAGGGGAGACTTGATGATCTCTGAAATTAGGGGGGGCAAATGCGCACATATATCAGTATCGGCATCGGCAATCGGCCAAGAGAAAACATCTGCATATCGGATATCGCCAAAAAATCCAATATCACGCATCCCTAATTCTCAGCTATTGTCTGGTCTACATGCTTCAGCCAAGCAGACACGCCAACAGGCCACACAGCTTTACAGCTGATGTCTGCATCCACAGCAAGTCTAATAACCTAATGTAGCCTACATGGGGAAAAAACGCTGTACTTCAAAACTTCATTTTTGTAATAAAAACAACACAACCAAATCAGTGTCTGTGCATTTATTTCTAAAATACAACTATATATACAGGGGGAAATGGAGGCATAGCCATTCATTTATTATATAAAATATTACAGGCACATCGCCAAAAGTGCTCGAGTATCAAGTTGACAAAACGAACTGAGCAATTAAATGCTAAACAGTAACGAACAAAAGGCATTTAAAAAACACGACAGGATTCTTGCCGACCTTTCATTGTTATATAGTATAAAATAATAGGAAATATTCAGTATGAATAACATTTACTAAACGTCGAATATTTACACATATATAATGAGCTCTGGCCATTAAATCTGTTTGGGAATGTGCTTTTACACACACACTCTACTCTTATTCCTCTGACTCACAGTCAACACACCCACAGGATTTCTCTGAAGCGGTTCCTTGGCATAGTTTGAAAAAAGAGTTCTATCTATATTCATGTTTGTATATTCAATGGAAATACAGAAGCGAAATACTGCGCAATGGATGCTTTCAGACAGGCTATCCCACGTTTCATGTCCAGGAGCTCTGTGCGCCTCATCACACTGTTCTAAAGTTATGTGAGTAACCATACAGTATGTGTGAAATTACTTTACATGGAGTTTTGATGGTGCTCACTTGGTAAATGGAAAAAAGGAGGAGGAGAAGTAGAGGGAGAGACTTTCACACCTGTCTATCAACGCCCTGTAGCCCCGTTTTACTGGTGTAAGTTGGGGGTATGTTGCTGGGAGAAAATAGCAAAAAGTATATTTCTAACCCTCGTTTTTTAGCAGGCCTATAAAGCTCAAATACTTGGGGGAAAATCATGGAAGGATGAGACCATAGCATTTCCAGTATTTGAGAAATTCAAATTTAGAATCTCAACCCCAGCCCATACCTTTTCTAGTGTTTCTAGTGATAAAATACACCAAAATATTGGTATTAAAATGGTTTAAAAGCATATGCAGTGGGTTTTACGTGCATAGACTTGAAGCGTAAGAAAGCGTGTGACAGGGCTGAAATGTGTGCCTGTACGATGTCACGACTGGGGACTGGGGGAACCCAAACGCAGGACACCGAGTTGGCAGTGATGCTTGAAAAAAGGGAGGTTCATCGCAGGGACTGAGAGGGAGTGGATGGAGGAATAATGTCTGGGGTTGGCAGCGGGGAGCGGAGAGCGAGCAGGGCAGGCTGGATGGTCGGCGTGGCGGTGGAGACAAACGGAAACAGGCAGACTGGCAAATGGTAACTGGAATCCACGTAGGGTGAATCAACGATCTGGCAAAGAGTGGATGGAAAGCCGGGGTAGATATACACGGGAGTCTGATGAGTTGATGAGAAACAGGTGTGGCGCTTGCCGTGCCCTAGTGGTCCCTGCCATGTGTCTGAAATACCAAGAATACGTTAAAATTGCCTTTGATATTTGCATGGAATTGGTGATTTCCCAATCACCTGCCATGTCCAAATTGATCTAGTAATTCCTGGAGGGGGTTGTATGTAATTTGTTGCAGTCTCCCAGGAGACGGGAGGAGGAGGAGGCAGGACCGTCTACAGGATTGTGTTGGTTGATCCACGTGTTGCCGTGGGCGACCTAGGCTCCTCTTAACAGGACAAAGGCCTGGACAGCCTCTGCTCTCAGCTCTTCATTAGACTGCTCTGGCTACGTCTGGATGTTTGAATGTGAGTGCTTTGAGTACGTGTTGTGGCACACTCGGGGGTGAGATGAGTGTCCACGTGACCGGAGATAACAGAACGTCTATCCATACACAGAATTTCCGAACACAGAGTTTTATTCACTGGTTCTGGGAGAAAGTGGGTTAGTCTCTTACGGGCAATGTCACTTATGGGGTAGTCGTAGTCCAGTCCAGGGGTCGGTACACAATACAGGCTTTCGTACAATCCGGGGGTCAAGGCAGGAGAAGGGTTCTCAGACAGGTGGTGGTTGATCACAAAGAGGGTTCTCAGACAGGTGGTGGTCGATCACAAAGAGGGTTCTCAGACAGGTAGGGATGTAGCACACAACAGGGTCCTCGGGCCAGTCGGTAATAAACTCTATAGGCAGTATCAGCACAAACGCTCTCTCTCTTCCTCCTACTTCCCCCATAGAGGTGGTGGGAAAAATCGATTCATGTAAGAATCGCGATTCTATTGACCACGATCATCGATCGATTCACCAACTCCCAAAAATCGGTTCTTACGTTACATTTGTCATCAAAATGTCTGTTTGCTGCTTCAGACCAAAATGCTTTATTGACATGACTTTCGAAAATCGATCCTGAAATTTAATCGTGACCCTAAGAATCGAAATCGAATCGAATTGTGACATCACTACCGATTCCCACCCCTATTCCCCCATGGGTCACACCCCTTCCTCTGCGCTATCTTCCCTTTTAAACCCTGCCGCCCTGTGCCCTGATTGGCCCTGCCTGCTCTCCCCAATCGCCTCACCTGTATCTTATCTGGTGCTGATTGAGGCGGCCGTCCGTATTTGGGCCCTAGCGCTCCTGTAGGAAACGGCACGCACCGCGCCTCCTTCACCTGTCCCCTCCTAAATTCCCTCCATCTGCCACAGTGTGTATGTGTGGGGTAGGGGTGCACAGAGACAGAGAGAGAGAGAGACCCTTAGGCCTCTATTAGAGTTAGGAATGCACATTTCCTTAATCGATAGTTGTTAACAAACAATCAACAATTCATTGATAACAGCACTTTGGTGGCTGGGTGCTGTGGTTGAAATGTTTTACCAACCTGCCAGCTGCTGCAATGACCCGGTTCAGGGAGGCAGCAAATCAAGACAATCAAGACAATGTTCCTCACGTTGTCGTGAACACAGACTGTTACTCGTCCAGTGAGTCTCCATGACTGCGCGGCCTGGTTCAGTTTCTCAGCTGCATCATCGTCCGTATGTCTCACGGACTTGCTCTCTGTGAGCAGGACCGCCGACTTCACCTGCCGGTCCTGCTCGGTGTAGTGACATGTGACTGTGATGTCGCTTCCTGTGGTTACTGCTGTCCAACAATCGGTTGTGAGAGCTACATTTGTTGTTGCTAGCTGTGTAGTCATGGTTCCTCTAGAAGGGATACAATACCCTCGTGTGGAGACCTTGAATCATGATTACATTTCACACAAGAACTCCCGTTGATACAATTACAACAAGACCGCAGATTGTTCAGTTAATTGTTTAATTTGAAATCTTATTGATGAAATTCTTATTCGCAATTAATTGAAAATCGATGAATCCCTACTATAAGCACTTTGTTACTTGTTTAGAAAAGTGCTATAGAAATAAAGTTATCATTTCTATTACTCCTGTGCAGTTTATACTTTCCTGTCACATCTCTCTCTCCTCACTGTGTCCTTTCACTGCAACCAATACATTACCTAATAAAATGCTCGTTAAAATACTCAACTATTCAACCAGTCCTATGACCACAAATTCACACCCAGCAGATTAAAAGTAATCTTTTAAGTGATTACCATTCATTTTAAGCATACATGCATCCAGGTGGTCCCACACTTTCAGTTATTACAAATGACCAAAGATTTACCCACAGCTAAAAAAAAACATGTAATTTGACACTGCTTCAATAACAAAGATGAATACAGTCTAAATGCTATCTTTTGGTGGACTATTTATTAAATGTATTAATTAGTAATCAGTTATTTTAACCATTAACAATTGTATGACATCTATCTCTGTTCCCTGTAGTGACAATTATGGGCTGCTGCCAGAAGAGGGCAGTGTTAAACGCTTTGTTCCCTTCTTTCACATTTTGGCTGCATCCAGCTGTCATGGTGCATAACATGCAAACATGATCATCACCAATTTACTGCTGGAGCTGAGTGTGCAAAACATATCCTTATATCTACATGTTCTAATACATGCGTGCATGTCTGTGTGCCCATGTGTGTGTTTATTTGATAATTGCTAGAGATAATTGAGTTTGTTTTTTTCCCAGCAGGGGGTTTGTGGGCTGCATATGCAGGAGATCCAGAGACCCCCGTCTTTCATCTGTAGGCCTGTAGCCTGGGTTGAGGATTAACTCAGGCAAAGAGACTAGACACTGGGAGAGAAGTTCCCCTAAAGTAGCTACCGGTAGGGGGGGAGAAGAGTAGGGAAAGGAGGAGAAAAACAAGGAGGAATAAGCAAGGGGAGTGAGGGGTTAGATAGATAGAAGTGGAAGGGTGAGGGTGATTTCAGATGAGAGTGAAGAGGCAATTGCTCAGTGGTCAAACAGTATTTGCAAATATGATTTAGCATTTGTCTTAACCAATTACTGGAGTAGTAGATGGGTGGGGTTGACCACATCCGAGTAATTCAGGTATTGACAGATAACTTGTCAATCATGGAAGGATGCCAATTAACATTTATAATAGTTTAATCTTCCTGGCGCTTATTGCATTGTTCCATGTGACAAACCCCACCCACCTGGTATTCAGTGCCAAGCGCGCACAAAGAAATATATAAAACAATTATTTCCAAATACTTTTTGACCTAAGACTGATGTTTATCACGAGTATTAGTTTATAGCCTATTATGAGCGCTCGCCACTTGTGTATACATTACCTATGTAAAGTAATTGATACACAGGCAACTTTCTAAGGCAACATAATTGTGAGATTTTGCCAAAGCTTACTACTCTCATCCCTACTGAATGCAATATTCCTCATGTCCACTGCCTACAATTGTATCCATGTATCACTTCCTGCTTCTACACAGATTAATAACTGTACATGTTACTCACTGCCTGTGGTCTCAAAGAGCACTTTGTCGTTGAGGCCCAGTCTGAGTTCGGGCATCCCTGACAGCAGCACTCTGAGCTTGATGCTGCCCACAATCTCACTGTGCAGGACGCTTCCGCTGGCACTCACCTACAGACAGAGGAGCAAAGGAGCAGATTAAAAAACAGCGGTATCAATTTATATTTGAAGAACAGCTTTAAGTCCACTTTGAAGTATTTTGAACAGCCATCATCAGATCAGATCATTAGATCATCACTGATCAACACCCAGATCAACCAACCAGTAGACAGAAATAGACAGACACTATGTCCTGCTAAAAATGTCTATTGTGTGTCTTGTGCTTTGTTCTGTTTCTGTGTTTGTCTTACATTATGTAATTCCATTGATTGTTGTTCAGTTAGATCTAGTTTGGCTAATTTTCCTTTGAGACATGCTTGTGATGAGCTTGTGTGGGTTATGGAAATAAATGAACTTGAACACATCTGATGTGAATTTGTGCAAAAAAAAGGAGAAGAAAAGAGCTCTGAAGATTTGAAGATAAAAAAGCTCCCTTTCACAGAAAAGGAAGTGGCTACTGCAGCACTGGTTACAGGGAAATACCTTCCAGGTTAAGCATTTGCTGATGCTATTTTTATGGTTGCTTCAAGGACAAGACATTGCAGAGGAGAGTCATCTGGAGTTCAGCTTGAAAGAGATACAGAATCTAGATAAAACTGCCCAAGATCATCTGTGAAGTCTGTTTCAGAGTGATTTATTTTGCGGCGGGAAGTCTGAGCGCTAGTCAGCACTCTGCAGTGACTTTAACTCAGAGAATGTAATAACTTGTTAAAATGTAATACAATGTCCCTCTTAATGTCCCTGTTAATTTAATACATTGCTGGGTAATGTAATAGCATTACAATATTTCATTAACCAGCCATTATTACTTCATAAGAGGTGTACAATATGTTTAACTGATGATGTAACAATAATAATGTAATATTGAGCTATTATATTATTACTCAATATTATTATTACATCATCAGTTAAAAATGTTACACCCCTTACTAACTAATAATCACTGGTTACTGCAATAATGTGATGTTATTACATTCCCCAGCAATTTATTATAAGACCCCATTTAGAGGGATATTTTATCCCTTCAACAAACAAATGTTTTAGCGCTCGCTCGCTACCGTCTGTAAGGCAGGAACTTCCTGCCAGTAAAGGCAAGCGTGTTGCAGGAAGCCACCAGTTGGACTAACTGTGTTAATTCTGATCAAATTAATTCAGATTCATTTTATGTAGTCACTTGGAGCATGTTGTGCATACTCACTGACTTACAGACAGAAAAATACCTACTTTGTCTGCTTAATTAACAAACTACACTATATTTTGTGTTAGCTCGCTCTCCACTGTATACAACATAATGAAGCAGAAATACCACCCAAAAAAAATTATACTGAAAAAGAATGGAGGATTGTTGTGAAAAAGGAAATTAGAGACCATTTCCTCAGAAATTGAATTCAAGGAAAAAGGAAAACAGTGTCTGGAAGCTTCAAGACAAGCCAGGGTTATAACAAAGAGGGTTTTAGCTCTGACGCACGCAAACCTTTGGACCATTTATTCTGAACATAGACGTTTCCTAAAAATCCATCTGGTTTGAAATTCAAACAAAATAGTAAAATAGTAAGTTAACGCATAACATTACAATTACTCACATTTACTAGTGCGACAAAATGTCTAGGTTCAAATGATGATGGTGTAAATGTGACATTTACTGTAAAATGTTATGCAAAAAGGTTTATTTACACACAAATGTTTACTTTCATACAGATAAGAGCTCCTAGTTAAATGAGAATCTCATATTCCAGTGACGTCAGAGTAACATGTGGTTTGTTGTAGCTGGGAATCTGTGTTTGTCCGGGGCTTTATGCGGCTCCTTTAGGACAGTTGTAGTCTTGCGTTTTCATTTCATCACTTCTCATCACCAAGTCATTTTCATCACAGGTTCTAGTGTCTTACAGAGATGGGCAAAAATTATTGTACATGCCAAAATTAACGAGTGAAAACAAGACTAGCGCTAGTTAAATGCTTACCACTTATTGAGACATGAGTTTACGGTCTCGAATAACATCATGACTACTGAGTGCCGAGATTAATAAGCTGGGCATGAACAACAACATGTAATGATAATGTCATTTATTATAATGCTGATTATTGTAAATACGTTTAATAAAAAGTGTGCGGACATATTATAATACAGTGTGCTTATGTAGTCCTGTGGAACAATTTCCTGTATAAATAAAGGCTGTAAAAAGTTTGAATAGTTTGAGGTTGTTTTGAACAGCATAGTGTTACACAGGCTATTTATAATGTTGTGCTTTTTTTTACTCTTTTAACTCTTGCTTTCATGAAAAAGTAATGTAATGTATTATTTTGTTGTGTCAAATACTTGTCTAGGCGAGTTATTTGTTGTATGCATTGATTGTAATTGTGACGGTATCCATCAACCTTTTGTGGGTATATCAGCAAACCATACAATAGAACAATAGAAGTAATTATGTTGTATAGCACACTTCTAAAGGCTAATTTATAGTTCTGTGTCAAAGCTATGCCGTAGGTGTCTGCAGTGCCGGTGCAGCCCGCAGAGGCTGCCGGTGTAGCTTACGCGCACCTCTCCAAATATGTAACTGCGCGTAGGGCGACGCATGACCGCAAGAACTGTGACTGGCCCACTTGGGTTGCTTTGTATTTCCTCCGACCTGTAGGCTATCCGGTTGATGTCCGCCGGTAGTGAAGACAACATGGAGCAGATGGAAGAGAGAGGAGGTTTGCAAATATGTTAATTTGTAGGACGCCTCATCTCCAAATTCAAGATTTACCAGAGAAATATCTCAACATGGGTTTCAGAGAATGTAAGCACTGCTACTTCTGTTGTTATTACTTCTGTGCATAGCCGTGGGAAGTAGGGGTGCTGCAGCATCATCCACTAATCAAAGATGGGAAAATATTAGCGTAACTCAAGTCTTGCTATGCCCAAGGACAAAAATATCCTGGCAAAGTCAGAGCATCATGTTCACTGACTGAATGATGTCCATCATTATGGTTTTGATAATAACAGACAAATGCATCGATGCAATCTTTTACGGTGCTTTCAGAAACTCAATGCCTCAATAAATAAAACACCTGTGTAACCAGCTCTGCTACATGCTGATGTGTGCAAAAATCCACCACTGAGCTGTGCAATTCATTTGACTGCAACTGTAGTGCAGCATTTGCAGTAAAGTAACTATGATCTCCAACAGCAAATTGACTGTCTCAATGGTGTCCATGAAAACCTTGTTCGGATAATGGTACGGGCCTGATATTGTATGATCTTTCGACTAACATCAGCAGCAGATATATTAAATGGATTAAATGATCAGACATGATGAATGTAGGTGTTTACATATATTATTATTTATTTATTTACTTTATTATTGTGGTTACATATGTTTAAATGTAGGCATCAATATATGCTTATCTTGTAAGCATATATTGGTGAATACATTAATATATGCATATTTCATAAGGTATACATATTTGGTAATATATTATGATGCATGCAATGTAAAGCCCTTTGAGACATACTTGTATAAAAGGGCTATATAAATAAAGATTGATTGATTGATTGATTAATAGGATATAAATATGGAAGTCAATTTAATTGATGTTTATTAATCATTGAGTGGTAGAGAAGGGGTAGGATTAAATAAGTGTATACTTCTTCCTATTCCTTTTTGGACATGTTAAATTAATATTGTTTAGATTTTTAAATTTTTTAAAACCATTTTTGGTTTGTTGTTGCTTTTTCTTTTCTTTTACTTTTTAACATGTTCGAAATAAAGATTTAATTAATTCATTCATGTAATACACT
>OMOT01086762.1:0-12619 GCA_900312575.1 Acanthochaenus luetkenii | reverse complement strand
AGGAGGCAGAACAGAAAACCAAGTCACCTGCACCACCCGGTCAGACAGGAGGCAGAACAGAAAACCAAGTCACCTGCACCACCCGGTCAGACAGGAGGCAGAACAGAAAACCAAGTCTCTTTCATATCCAAGCAAAATTGGTATTGTAACTGAAACATCCCTAACCTGATAGTCCTTTTCTAAGTTAGCCGCATCATCAGCAGATGGTTACTGTATAATGATGATGGAGGCTAAACGGTCCAGATTACATACAGAGCCTCGCTCGTGATAAGAGCTGATGATCCATTGCATAAAAAGTTGTTCTGGTTGTAAATCAGTGGAATAATTAGTGCGACTGAAAACTGTTGTTTAACAGGCAAAAAAAGGAACAGAAATGCAGCTCCGTGTGTTTGTTATTATGTGTAGAGAACGTAAAGCGGGGTTGGGAATGACGTAAAATACGGCCGTAAAGCAGTTCTGCTGTTTTTTTTGCTGCAATGGCGATAGAGGAAAATATCTACGATACATTTTTCTATCGTCCCACGATATATATCGTAATATCGAACAGCCCTTCCTAACCAAATCGAGCGATACCCAGCCCTAATCATTACACCTTCTAATTTGCAATTGACTCAAGCACTCTTATAACAACCAAAATGGTTACCACGGGTGACGCTGATGTCTGAGTAAGGACTATAAAGTAACCAAAAGTAACCTTTACAAACCTATTCCCAGTGCTCTCTTCATCAAAGTCCTCCTGCTCCGTGACAGGTAGCACGTCAACATGGACATCAATGGACGCGCTCGCCACCAGCTGCTCTTTTGCAGTTAGGTCCTGCATCTCTGCGTCTTTCCCAGTCTTAGTCACGGCCTCTGAGGAAGCACTCTCCGTCTCCTCCTCTGTCTCCTCTGCCTCCTCGGCGTTGGGAACATCTCCATCTTCTACCTTGGCTTCCAACACTACTTCCTCCCCAATATCCTGCACAAGGTTCTCCAAGGAAGTGACCTCCTTCAAGCTGATGGTTGTAAACTGAAGATCTGGCTTTGCATCCTGATAGGACTTTGAACTGGAGAGAGCATACGTCTTAAAGACATGCTTGTATTAGGTTTGTGTACATGTATAAGGGCCTTGTATTATTATGAATACAACAGAATCTTCAAGAGAGGATTTTGTTTGTTATGGTGTCTTGTTAATCGTCCCTCTTCATTTACACTCAAAGTCTATTATAAGTGTTAGACAAATTATACAATGCTATGACGCTCAGTCTGCCTCTGGAGGACCATGCTTACAGCATTAAACTTACATTAAATGGCACAAAAGATTGTTGTAGGAAGGTATGGAGGAAGTCGCTCATAGAGGAACAACTAAAAATATATTTTAGATTTGGTTTTACCTCAGGGGACCAATCTGGTTAAGACAAACATTACATATCATGATGAGTTCTTTCATGGAAAACATGCAGTGTCTATACGACCCCTAGTGGTCATAAGGAGATGAGCCAAAATATAAGGAACCATTTTTGTAAACAACCTTCTTGTTTATCTGAACTCGCTCACCTCTTGCTGGCTGCTGGCGGACTTGTGGCCACTGGCTCCCTAACGGGGCTGGCGGAGTCACTCTCCATACCACTGTGGTTTGGTCCTGTGGAGTCTGACCCAGGAGATGGCTCCGAAACATCTTGGCTTTTTATGTCCTCAGGACCGGCCTCCTCCTCATGCACCAAACAGCTCCCATTCTCTGCATCACTCTTCTCTGCCACAGCACTGGACACAAGATGATAGGAGAAAGATACCAATTTCCATACAGCAGGGGCTCAGTCTGCTAATGCACAAACCACTGACTTGTGATTGCACATGTTCCAATTCCAGCTCATGCTACACTCAGAGCTCAAAAGTAATTTTCACTTGGTAGCACTGGTGCTCCCAACTTCAAAACTTAGGAGCACCAGCCCAAAAAAAAGTACAAATATTTATACAAACCGACAACATAACAGTACGGCTTACAAGTAACAAAAAACGGTGAAAGTAGCCTTAAAAACGCATGATAGGCCACAACTGGGGCTTTACACAATATCCTGGTTCTCTGTCCCTCTTCCATCCATCTCTTCACTGAGACCGCAGTGTCCAATGTCTCCAGAGGACGATCCTCTACACTGATTCAAATCAGATCTTCAACCGTGTTTAATGCAGCCTGAAAATGGTCCAACAAGAAGTGGACCTCCACAGCTCCATAACATGCTATTGACTTACAAATCTGTTTTACATGGGTTACAATATAATACTATATTAATAAAATAATCAGCATAACAATGACAATTAAAATAGAAAACCAACATACATGTACAGTAAGATACACTGAATAATTGTGGTATTACGGTACAAGTGAACTGAATCACTGATGAGCGACATGTACAGAGTATCAGTGTTGAATAACTGTCTGACCAATCGAGCCTGAACTCTTCGTCACATGTCTTGTGTTCCGTCTCCGTGCTTAGTTCAGCTCTGACGCTTGTGTCGACTCCTGTCACAAACGCAGTTACCTGTGATCTCCGTCACATCAGGCTTCACAGTGTACAGTTACATAATTGCGCTACTCTCATACCGAAGACATTCAAAGTCCTTCAGCCGCTCTCTGAAAACTGTTCCCCTTCTCTGCTGGTGAAGCCACATCGACACCAACTGTTTCAGGAGCCACAGCGACTAACGTTACATCAGTAACGTTACTAAAATATGCTGTAATCATTCGCTTAATCTTTTTAGCTTTCGATAGCGCTAAGGGAGTGATTGAAGGTTAATCTCAACCAATCTAGAGTCAGCATTAAAGGTAAGAACCTCAAACTCACGTTTGATTGGTTAGAATGGTCCCCGTCACAAGGCATACTAGCGAATGTAGAGAGAAAGGGACGTTCAAGTGAAGAAGAAAAAAACAGGAAAAAAACGGTCGCACCAGAACAATTATTTACACTCGCACAGATGCTCCCAATTACATTTTGAGGTCGTACAGACTAAATTTCGGGAGCATATGCACACTGCTGCATCTCTTTAACCAAATTTCCTGTCCCTGTTCTTTTTTCTAGTTTTTTTACGAGCGCTTCGAGGACAGCTGCAACGCTACTAAAGAACTATCCTGCAAAGTACCACGTCCTAAACAGTAACAGAAATTGAAATGAAGCTGCTAGTCTTGGCATGTGACTTACTGGCTAGGAGATGCAGAAGAGGAGGAGGGTGACCCTGTGCTGACCTCCTGGCTGGACGACACCTGACAACCTGCCGCAGGGAGCAGAGTGTCTGGCATAGATGACACTTCATTGCAGTGAGAAAACTCCCCTGAGGGCCTCGCCACAGCATTATCAACGGGCGTTTTGGAGCCACGGTCTTCCTCTTCATCATCATCATCATGGGCCGTTTCTTTTGTAATGCACTCTCTCAGTATGTCTGCCGTGAGGGAAGGGGTTTCAGGGCAGACTGCATCGGCTGCTTGAGAGATGCCCTCAGGGATTTTGTCCTGCACTGTGGCTGGACGTTCCTCCACTAGCACATCATCTGTTTCTGTTAACACCTCTTGATCATCTGTAGTGCATTCTGTCTGCAGGGAGTCTAAAGTGCCTTGCAGACGTTCAAGCGGTCTGTTGTCGGCGGCAGTTTCCTTGACATCTTTGTCTTGTGCTCTGTTGGTTGAGTTTTCTTTGAGTTCAGCCCCTTCGCTGGGAGAAGGTGTCATCGTTTGCGTGCATTCCTTCTGATGGGGTCCATTCTTCTGAGTCTTAGAGGGCTCTGTCTCTTTGGCCTGGGGACTCTGCTTCACCTGCATAGTCAAAACCTTTTCCTCCTTCTTGATACTGGCCTCCTCACTTGTTTTCCTAAGCAACATGACAAAGAGGGCATCAGCAATGTTACATAATACAATATAATACAATACACCATCGGGGCCTTGGTTACATCACAGGTCACTTAGATCTTTGATGTCTAGACCAGGGACTCGAAAACGTTTTCACGACAAGGGCCCCCAAATAGAAGATTTTGCAGTTAAATGTGGTTGTTTTTTAAAAAATAGAATTGCACTACTTTATATAGTGTATGTGGGGAGGAGGCAGGGAAACCTATGATCAAAATAGTCATCTTTATACAAGATCTCATTGTACTAACCTCTGGTAAGTGAATTACAGTGAAATGTTGCTGTTAAGCACTATTAAGATTAGGGGTCTCAAACCATGTGCCACGGAGGGCTGAGAGTCTGCAGGTTTTCGTTTAGTTTAGTGATTCGCACAGAGAAAAAACAAACAATTGAATACAGAAATACATCTTTCACAAGGAGAGAGAGACAAAAATAATTTGTGCTGGTGAGGTAAGAAACCCTTGGGGGGCTTATAATTAAACCTCACCATGTCCGAATATTTTAGTCAAAAGAAAATAATACAGGACAGCAAATAATAACAGACAATAAAATTAAAACAGCAACAATAACAACCAAAAAAACCAACAAAATAAAACAAAAAACACAGAAAATGAATATTGAAAATAAATATAAATACAAGTGATCACACAGGAAATGAGAAAAAGGGTTATAATAAAGTGCTGAAGAAAAAACAAGCTGTAGTAGTGCAGATGCCTAACTACTAATTCCCTAATCGGGCGATCCCTTTATCTTTTAGGTTTCTTTTTAAGATAGATAGGGAGGCCGAACTCTGCTAGCTGATGGTGAGCGGTCCATGGAGTGGGACCTCCGAATGTAATCGAGGACTGCCCTCTAGTGGTGTGACAATGGGGAGCATGTAGGTTTGCTTGTCTAGTTGAATAAGAATGAAAACTATAATGTCTGCAAAAGTTTTGATGGAAGTGGTCTGGTAGATTGTGGCCTTGAAGGTACAGATGAGCAGGATATTGATATCAAAAATAGATAATGTTAAGTTTAGTAAATAGAGGAGGATGGAAACCTGTACTTTGACCTTTTAGCTAATCTGACACACACCTTTTTAGAGACTGAATCAATTTGTTCTTTTCAACATTTATCATCGATTATCACGCCCAAAAAGCAAGCGGAGGATACTTTATTAATTGTATTGCCCTCAATAGTGAGGTTAGCTTCCTCTATGTTACATGTTTTCAATCCTGAGAATATTATGAAGTTAAGTTTAAAAAAAAAACATTTAGTGATAGTTTGTTTTGTTGGAACCATTTTGAAATCTGCCACACACAAAAAAAGGTAGTTGATACAGCAGCAAGATCATTGATATAGATTAAAAATAATAATGGACCAAGAATCAAACCTTGAGCCACTCCACAGGACAGTATGGCTCTGTTGGACTCATTGTTTTGTAGTATTGAAATTGGGCGGTAATTGGTGAAAGAGCTCAGATCGTCAGATTTAAAGATGGGGATGACTTTTGCAACCTTAAGGTCACTGGGAACAACACCAGTTTCTAGAGAGATTGAAAAATATACAAGTTAATGGTTCAATGATTGAGGATTTTACCTCCTTGACAAGAGTCAAACTGATTTCATCACGTCCTGGTGCTGATGCTTTCATCTGGTCAACTATGCTTAGAGAACCTCATTGGCGTTAGGACGGTCAAAGGTGTTAAATTAAGAAAATCAACCATCAATATAACCGTGTTTGGTTCAAGGGCGTGGGACTAGCTAGGAAATGTTAATATCTATATTTTAGTTTTGGAGGACTTTTGGAGTCCAAGGGTAAACCATGGCTTACAGGAGACCCGTCTTTTGGCTTTTTTGCAGCGAGCAAAGGAAAACGTGCATTAGGTGGTCGTCTCACCTCACGTTGTCTTCCGCTTCAGGACTGTGTTGGAAAGCACCCACCACCCCTTTCTCAGCGGTGGGCTTTGAGGCATCCTGCAGCAAACCACTTCTCTCTTCCACAGTGTCAAGGGGACCGGCAGCAGGACAGCAGCGGTTCCCCATCGGCTCCCTCGTCTTGTGAGGGGGGCTGTAGGCCCTAGGTGGCGACCTCTGGTCCTGCCTGGCGAGTCGCTGAATCCTGAGATTTCAGGAGTCCATTACGAAGCGTATCAAACTGGCGAATAAAGCCAGGAAATAACCACATTCACGCCGCATAATACGGGGGGGGGGGACCTACAGGTAAAAGATGGGAAGACGTGCAACATCATTGACGGGTGAAAGCGGTCCTCCTTGTGCGGTGTGTAAGGCTACGAGTGGCACAAATGATGGGCAGCCTCCATGTAACTACACATTTAGCGTAACGTTGGCTTGCAACATATAACACGCACCATGCATCTAACGTTAGCTGAGGGTGGCTAACGTTAACGTCAACACCAAAGGGAAGTGACTAGAACCGTATTATATCCATATCCAACTGTTATCATTGCTACGTTTGAACCAAATAATGAAAATAATATCGTACCCGTACCTGAAAGGCGAGTCTCGGGAGACACGCTCCACAAAGTTACGTGTCACGTCAGGCGAGTCGTGTGTCACTTTTATACCGCTTGTAAAACAGGCTTAGCTAACTAACGTCAGCTAACTAGCTAGCTGAGCTAACTAATGTTAGCTAGCTATGGTGAACTTACAATACAAACATGCTCGCCGCACATGAACGACGCTGCTGTCACGCTGGCGACCTTCAACACGTGCAACACCAAGACCGTTTAACACAACCCGTTTGACAAATCGAACACACGAGCTGTATTACGCGGAACATCCGCAGGTACGAACCCTGGCCTAGCCGGCGGGGTCATGGGTCATGGCTCGGTCCGCGTTTGGTCCAAATTACGTCATACTCGTGCGCTCAGAAACGGATGCTGCGTTCAAGAGCTCGTCGGAAACTAGATACATTTCTTGTTTACATTAGTTTAGCTTTGTGCATGTAAACGACACAATATATGTATACAGGTTTACACACATGTAAACAACACAATACATATATATTTTTTTTTTCAAACTTGGAAATGTATCACTGACGTTCAAGTGCGAGTGGAATTGGTTAAAAAACCGGAAACTACTTTTTTTATTTTCTTGGTACATGTGGGTTAATCACATTTTAAACTTTAAGAAAACAACATAATGTAATACTAATATTCTTCATAATATACTATTATACCGTACCGTCTATTATATTATTATTAGTAGTAGCCTACTAGATATTCCACAGTTGATCAATATTATGTGCCATGCTCTTTTTATGGGAAGAACGTGTAACATTTAACAAGGTATAGAACATAATTAGCCAATATAGAGAATACATTAAAAGTAAACATGTAAATAACAAATGTATTTTATTATGGCTACACAGTGGGAATGATTACAAGGGGATGAAAGTGTTTGTGTCAGGGGGGGAAACAAATAAAAACGGCTATGTGAAAAGTGAAAGATCATTCACATGTCAAAACTGGTAGTCTGGTATCATCCAACTAGTATGAAAAATGTGTGGGCGGAGTAGTCTTCAGAAGCGCATTTAATTCCTTCCTCAGTTTTCACATAATTATCTTATTACGGCAAAGAGCTCATTACCAAATGCAGCTATGCTTAAAATGTATTCCTATTGTTAATGGCGAGGAAACTGTTTTTCAGCCTCATACATAAGAAATGTTGGTTTTATGCATGCCAGGATAGTGACTAACAAATGCTGATTAGGTAAGATGATTTATGAATAACTATGAACATTTTGACCAACCTGAAAATGGTGTGAAAATCAGGTGAGACGGTGCCTAATGAATATTTATGAATAAACACAAATTCAGTAACCAAAAACAAAAGGCCATTTCAAGCACAGCGCAATTTCATACCATGGTGGGACAACATTATCCAAGAGATTGTTAAACAAGCACATACAAATAAAATCACCAGGTAGTTGCTCAGAACATTTGTTAGTTTATGCACAAAATCCCTTTGATCTCAATTAATTCAATGCTTATTGCATCATGTACCATCCAGTGGACAAAAGTATACGTTAGCATTAGGGCTGAGTATCGCCACTGACTTCCCGAATCAATTCCATTCCGATTCACAAGGCCCCAATTCGATTTCCTTTTCGATATTGATTCAGTTAGGGAAAGCTGAACCAAGTTTTGATATTTTATACTTTTTTACGATTTGTTCTCGTTCGTTTGTGCTAAAAGTGTGACAGACCTGTTTCTCTGTGCATATGGGGAGATCAAATAGATAGATAAACTAGAGTTTGGATTATCGAGTTTTACTCTCCGGAGCAACTATTGAAGATATCTCGCTAATATTTGGAGTTACATCATGGTGAGGTAAGTACACAACCCAAACCTCTACCAAACTTTAATGACGCTTTAAAGCGGATTCAAAGATATTGTTTTAAGAGGTCTCTCAAAAAAACCACTTCTTCAGTAAAAATCAGGAGTAATATATACAGTAAATATGTTTTAATATAGTGAATGAATGCATATATGTATAAATATTTTTTTTGTATGATCTGTTTATTTCCAAGCATACTTCAACCATGTTATAGAAATTATGAAAATACTGAAATGCAAAATCATCTTACATAATATACAGCAAAGCACATCAGTCTTGTGTAAAATATTCACACTAAGACCCGTTTTGTTTCCTCCACAATTCATGTGCCAGGCGGTCCTTGTGCGAAACCGCTGTGATTCTGTTCCGTGATGCAAGATTCACTCTATGGACTTCAGCTCCTGTAGATGCTGAATCAGTTCCTGCGGCAATCCAAGTTCTACCACTATATCCATACAGCATTCCAGGAGCTGGTTTAGGCTTTCCCCCGAGTTGTAGCGGCAGTCACTGGAGCTCAAACATAGGTTTTGTGGCTGATGAGGAGCATCCAGGTCCATGTCTTCACCTCCCCTACAGCAGTCTGCATTTTTGCATCCCTCGCCCTCACAGCACGGACCTCCTTGGTCGACCCCTAGGTCCGACATGCTCTCAGAGACATCACTCACACTGGGAGGAGGGTTCTCAAAAGCCTTCTTAATAGCAACCATGATTGAGTCCTCATGCTGCACAATCCGCTGCAGGAGGTCAGTCACCGAGGCCGGGGTGGGGCTTTCCCGATACTGGATCTGGCACCAACACAATATAGCACTGTGACGTGGGACACAAAGAGGCAACGGGTTCAGATACAATGGGAGAGAGAAGCGACTGGGACAGGCATGTGCTCTGTAGAACAGAAAAGAGACTTCCATAATGGCCACTACAAAGAGGCTTTGTGACGTTTCTGTACAAGTAAGAGGGCAAAATCGGTGTAAGACAACATTATACAAAGGTGACTAAACTCTACTGAGAGCATAAACACACCGTTGTCTGACAGTCTCTGCCTAGTACACTATTTTGAGGTGGAGAGCGAATAGGGCTGCGTGTCGGTTTTACAGATCACCAATCTCTACTTAGGGGTGTAACAATTTCCTGATCCCAAATAATGTTAGCTGCCAGACGCAAAATACCTGCCTTGACAGCACTGATTGAAGTTTGGCCTGAAGTGTAACACAGTTTAAATTAAAGTTTCAGCCCCTAGAGAGCAGTGCCACAACAATTTTCTGTCCCTAGAAGTGGATGAAGGACTTAATTAGACAATGCTGAAATTAAGTACAGGATTAATGCGATTCACTATATGGAAGACATATAACCATGTTTACAGCTGATGTGCTGATTTGCTTTAATTGGCTGGCCCGGAACAATATCTACAACATTATTTTGAAGATAAATTCACATATGGTTACCTTACAATTCCTTTGAGACGCCCGACACCCACAGTTTTTGCTGCTCCTTCCCTGTGTCCTAGGTTGAATCCGTCTTGGACTGACGCGTCTTCCCCTGCGACAGCGCCATCTACGTAACCATCCTGTACACAACACAGTCTGGGTCATTCAAGTGGGAACTGCTTGCCAGCAAACAGAGCATTCATAACGTTGATAACACAAGTTTGAGGAACATAGATAAGCTGGCAGGCTGCAAATAATGAGCTGTATATGCAGACACACAAAAGACTCACTCAGTAGGATCAGGTATTTGACTTGGTTGGGTTAGCAAGCTGACTCAACGTTAGCCTATTAAATGAAATAAATCGGGACATTCTAAAAGGCTTAAAGTGAAAATGGCAAAAAATATTTAGCTTTGATGAAAATTTTGTTTTGGTGAAAATGTGGCATGGCTTAATGAGCTAATATTGAAATTAACACCTCTGAAAATATAGCAAGGCCATATGAGCAAGTACACTTGGAATATATTTAATTTCATTCCACCTTACTCTAAGGTCATTAAGAGACAGTAAATGGTTTTAGGGCAATTTACCTCATCATTATTTAATTACACGTATTTCTGGTTTATACCCAGTGTTTCCATTCTGATGATAGAAAATAATTAGGATAAGGTGTCTACAAAATGTTCTTCATGAGTTTTAGTTAATTAAGCCACATAGTTTGTCAGTTACTGCTTTACCTTGAACTTCACATTTTGGAAATACATATGAATTTATATTACTCGATTTTAGGACATAATGGCAAACTAAGCTCTTGCTTTTGCACACATTCAGACTTTGATGATTTAAAGCTTCATTTCGAGTAAATATCGCTAACATTAGCCACCTAGCTACAGCATTAGCGAGGTAACGTTAACAGGCTATTTAACGTTAGCGTTTGTTAGCTTACCCTGATTCGCTTCTTCATGTTGGACTTCCACTCTTTACTCAGCAGACTCATGTCGTCCGCATATTCGTCGAAGACATCGTCTCCGTTGTCTGGAACGGACTTGACCCAGGACATCGTGACTTTAAAACATATGTTGACGTTCAGTGTAGCTTAGCTAGCCAACCCGCCTCAGCAGGAAACTAGCTGGAGACCGCGTCATCGCTTCTTCTTCTTGGCTTTGACCGGCGGTTCACATCCTCGTGCGTTGTATTACCGCCATCTACTGGTGTAATAAAGTACCAAACCTGTATCCATCAAGAAACCAATACAAATCCTTCCATTCTCTGCTAACTTTAACACCGTTTTCATTGTAGATTGCTGTTCTCCACTCTCCAGCATTGTCATCTTCATTCCCCCTCTCTCTCATGAAAACACGCTATAATCACACATAATATTCAATGATTTGTACCTCATATAATATATCTCGTCTGCTTTGAGAGTTAAACGACTTAATACTTGCAAGGGTACGTCATCGTACTGCGCCTGGGCTCTCGTACTACTGTTTTTCTATAATGTATTGTACCTGCAGGGGGCGCTAAAGCCTTGTTGAAAACGGAATGCCTGCACAATGGCCCTAAACACATGAACTGCTAGTGTTGTTGAAGTGATGCATAACCGATAGTTTAACCAAAGTTGTATGCCCTGCCACTCTATGGGAAAGCTCTTATCAGCATCAGCATCCTCATCTTCTTCTTCTTCTGAAGTTAGTCTACTTGCTGAGAAGTGGTAGAGAGTCTTAACAGTATGTCTTTTTGTTTTCATTCCCCTCACTGTTGCTTGATTGGAGAGTCAATAGCTCAATATCACCAATCAATGACAAGTGATTAGTGTTTTCCATGTATATCAAATAAAACAATGGAGAAAAAAAAGAGACGTTATTATTGCAAAGCATTGATTCTTGCCGCACACCAAATCTCTGGGACAAGTTATTTTATTTGTGCATGAGATAAAGCATTTTAGGAGCAACATTGTATTATTCTATGTTTTGTTTTTGTTTTGTTGCCATCTTAAAATGCATATGCGTTCTCTCCGCGTTCTAGACCAGAACAAAGCTAACTTCAGTACGCTTCAATCATATATTTCTGAAGTCTGAGTGAAAGACAGAAAAAGTGTTGTCAAATCACAAATAAATGCATCTCATGCGTTATGGTCAGGAAAATTTTGTTGGCGTGTTAGAAATCACGTCTCGTGCTTTTCTCTACGAAATACTTGAACATCCATACAAATGTTTAGCGTGGGTTGAATGCACCGGCTGTTCAAATCACTGTCCGGAGCATCTTTACAGTTTCCTGTTTAAGTTTTCATCCATCATGACAAAACACATTACTCCTTCATCAATAATGCATCTTACCTCCCTTTTTCTCACTGTTGAGAAAGAAAGAAAAAGGAAGAAGCCTCTCCTTGTTTTATTTTCCGATTTCTCATCCTTCATGCCATGCTTTGTGGAAAACACAGGAGAGACGGGATGGTGGGCAAATGCATTTCACCTTGGTGGAATGCATTTGCAGCTGCTGGACAACAATGGCCTTGAGAATACCGCGAGGCCACGGCGGAGTTGTCTCTGTTTCTGGAAACGGCGTCAGCCCGGAGGCCTCATTCACGGCAGCCACACCTTCGGTCCCCTCGCTCAAAGAGCACAACAACCAGCCAGGGCAATCACCTGACACATTTCCATCCAATTTCCACTGCAGAATGTGTTCATCTTCAGGCTAATGGCATGTCATTTTGCTGGGGCCTTTGGTCAAGAATTAATCCTGGAATCAAAACAGATTTTCCGGGGAGCAATCTTCCATCAAGTATTGATTTTTTTACACTCACAGAGCCTGTACTCCCTAATTTAACCTGACAGCCAGCAGCACAATGGACTGGGAGCACCTTGGCATCTCACAGAGGGAATTCTCCTCCTCCTCCTCCTCCCTCTCTCTCTCTCTCTCTCTCTCTCTCTCTCTCTCTCTCTCTCTCTCTCTCTCTCAATATTGCATCGATCCATCCATCCA
>OMOT01086761.1:0-21781 GCA_900312575.1 Acanthochaenus luetkenii | reverse complement strand
GAGTGGGATGTGCAGGAGTTCAAGCAGAAGAAAGTGACAGCCAGCAAAAAGAAACGCTCCAAAAAAGAGGTTGAAACACAAGCCTCTGTTGCTCTTCCAGACTGGGAAGAAGGTATGAGCTCAAGCCTCGGGCCAGATATGCAGTAGAAACTGAATCTTGTGCCTCTCTTTTTCTTAAGATGGCTGTTTTAGATGAATGATTTTTAACTTCCATGAACAAATGTGCCGTATGAGGTCGTTCAGTAGTGTTGTTGTGATATCAGACCCGGGTCCACCGTCTGAAGAGGAGATGGCAGGCCCCTGCCCCAGCAGGTTGGCTGTGGAGAAACTCAACGAGACCGTGAACCGACTGCCCAAGAGAAGGCAACATCTGCCCGGGCATCCAGGGTAAGATCACTCCCAAGCACCACAGACACTTCCAATGTCATTTATATTTTACTTTCTACTTCCCTTTGCCCTGCTTTGTCTGTTCTCCTCTCCATTTATTTCTCCTTCTATTTCTGTTTCCAAAAAAAAAAATTTTTCATTTGATCCCCCCCTTTACTCTGTCATCAGGTGGTATCGTAAGCTGTGTGAGAAGATGTCTGAGGAGGACAGCTGGTCACCTGGAGCCAGCCTGATCAGTCTACAGATGAGAGTGACTCCTAAGCTGATGGGTCTGACGTGGGATGGCTTCCCCCTGCATTACACAGAGAAGCATGGGTGGGGCTACCTGGTGCCTGGACGCAGGGACAACCTGGATTCCCAGGAGGAGAACGCAGGGCCAGTGTGCCCACACAGGTACTAAAGACACAGTGCAATGGAAGTAGGGTGCTTTCTCTTGAAGTCATAAGCTTACCAGGCTAGTCATAGTTGCCTGGACATTTCAATGTTCAATGATTTAGTCTCACATACATGTAGGCACTTATAGTAAAATATTGTCGTGTCCCACAGAGCTATTGAGAGTGTGTACAGAGAGTATTGTGAGCAGAAGAGCAAAGAGCGGCCCGAGTCTCTGGCCTGCGACCCCTCGGTTGACCTCATGTTGACGGACAGCACGGTGTGGCAGAAGGTGATGTGCTGAATTATACCCCAGATTGTGGTGTAATTATAAGGAGCGCTCTTTTCCCTCGAGCACCCTAGTGATGAAGTAACTATGTTGTGACGCAGGCACCTCCGGTTGGCCAACTCTGTAAATGTAGCTTTCATTGACTTAGATCGGATTAATGAAAGAATCCAGAGCTCACATGCCCTGTGCAAGTCCCACCCTCTGATCACCCACATTTAGCAATACAGGTGGCACTATTGCAATTTGCTGGATTAATTGACGGCACCCCCTGCTTCAGGCCCACATGTATACATTCGAACTGGGTAAGATGTTTATATAGAAGTGATTGCAGGACTGGAATGATATACATTCTGAAAGAGATGTGTTTCATGCCTTCATGTTAAGGTGGAGGAGTTGGGCTGCCAGGAGAGCCTGACAGAGGAAAACAGGGTCAGAATGACGGGGGTGAGGAAAATGGTCTTATTACTTCTAGGTTACCTACATCCTAGACTGTGTTAATGCCGTAACACTTTAATTCTAAGCATAAGTCGCATTATACGACTGTTGTTAATATTGAATTGCACTGTTTGGTCTCGCTTGCACTCTTGTATTTTTGTTTCTACTTTTGTTTTTCATTTCACTTTGCAATTGTGTGAGGTGGAAGGATAATACAAATCGAATTTGATTTGTTGTGTGACAGGCTTTGTATTCTTTCTCAGCAAAAAGTCAGAGATCCACATCTCCCAGATGAGAGCAACTGCCCTTATCACCATGGAAACGGCCCTCTCAATGACGTTGATATCCCCGGGTGCTGGTTTTTCAAACTACCCCATAAGGTGTCTTACTGTTTACCAAGAGAGCCCTCAGTAACTAAATGCGGCAACATTTTGGCTGCATAAAGACAACTCAGCCTCTAACAGAATGTGTGTTCCAGGATGGTAATCACAACAATGTTGGCAGTCCTTTCTCAAAGGACTTCCTGTCCAAGATGGAGGATGGTACTCTGCGGGCGGGGAGGGGTGGTACCAATGCCACACGTGCTCTGGAGATCAACAAAATGATGTCGTTCTGGAGGAATGCCCATAAACGTATAAGGTACCCATCAGTTTTCACCATAAAAAGTGACTAATAATCTCCATTAGTTGTATTGCTATTGCCAGCTTGTGAATGCATGAATTCTTATTGTGTCTCTTGATAGCTCTCAGAAGGTGGTGTGGCTGCGAAAGGTAGAGCTTCCTCGCACTGTCAGCAGGTTTGTCTGGAATATCACCCGCAATTATCCGAGTACACACAAGGAGCTATCCTGTATCTTTTGATTAGCTATTCACTGAGAGAGAGAGAAAAAATCAGTTAGAGTAAATGACAACCTTCTTATCTCCCAAAGGCATTTAGAGTACGATGAAGAGGGGCAGTACGGTGCCATATTACCTCTGGTCGTCACTGCTGGAACGGTAACGCGTAGGGCTGTGGAGCCAACGTGGCTGACTGCCAGTAATGCACGGGTAAGAGGCAGAGACAACAAACGAAGCAAAAATGTGCATCTTAATATATCATGGGACGTCTAATTAAGACAAGTTGATTGAAGGAGACTTCCTAAATCAATGGCCAGATTGGACTGAGTTGCGTCTAGCAGACAGAGGGATTTGTCTTGTCCCCACAGCGGGACCGGGTGGGCAGTGAGCTGAAGGCCATGGTTCAGGTGCCGCCTGGGTACCACCTGGTAGGGGCAGATGTAGACTCTCAGGAGCTGTGGATTGCTGCTGTGCTTGGAGAGGCCCACTTTGCTGGCATACACGGTGAGATGAGTCCCTCTCAAGTCTTGCTTAGGTGTTTACTCCAAATGAAAGATACACGGTGGTGTACTATCAGTAAAGTCACCGGGGTTGTAAAGGCTGATTAGTTATTTTATTTGTGCCAAGTTGGCATAGTCTGAAGTCACAGCGTCTAATGCTAACCTTACCCACTATGTCTCTGCTGGGTTCAGGTTGCACAGCCTTTGGCTGGATGACCCTGCAGGGAAAGAAGAGCCAGGGCACTGACCTGCACAGCCGCACTGCCGACACTGTGGGCATCAGCCGAGAGCACGCCAAGGTGTTCAATTATGGACGCATCTATGGTGCAGGTCAGCCCTTTGCTGAGAGGCTACTGATGCAGTTCAACCACCGCCTTAGTCAGCCAGAGGCTGCCAGTAAGGCCAGGCAGATGTACGCCCTGACCAAGGGCATACGCAGGTACACTCATCGAAATCATTAGCTGTGTATGATTTGACTGAGTGCAACAGTACGTGCATTTTTTGGATACTGCAGGTTTAGCCATTTGCTGGAAGGTGGCAGCAGCAAAGCTAAGCCCTATTGGTGCAAGTTTGTGTGTTGTGTGTTTTGTCAGATACCATCTCTCAGAGGAGGGGGAGTGGCTGGTCAGTGAGCTGGGTGTAGAGGTGGAGAGGGAGGAAGATGGAAGCATCTCCCTGCAGGAGTTGCGCAGGATCACCAGACTGGCCTCGCAGAGGTGAGGGAGCACAACTTACCATCAACACCACATTTACAAGATACCACCCACAACCTTATTAGGAGCTTGCCATAGTTTGTCCCATGTCTTGTATTTCTGTCCTTGCCTTTCAGGGGCATCGGGATACTCTCCCACATTCTCTCCCTCTCCAGTTCTCTCACCATCGTTTGTTTTGCCTACAGCTCTCGGCGGAGGAAGTGGGATGTGGTCGACCAACGTCTGTGGGCTGGAGGTACCGAGTCTGAGATGTTCAACAAGCTGGAGAGTATAGCCCATTCAGCCCAGCCAGCCACCCCAGTTCTAGGCTGCAGGATTAGCAGAGCTCTGGAGCCCAAGGCAGTTAAGGATGAGGTGAGGAGGTGTTGATCACACGATGGCGCCATCATCTAGGAGGCTCTCAATACAAAATACTGCTGCCCTACTAGCAGGATGTAACACGATCCACATCAAACCGTAAACCCACAAGGACCACAATGGAAATAAGTCTGATACATATTTTTATACATATATACGTATGTATATAGTTTTTAACATGTTATTTACCAAAGCAAACTATACAAGCCTAAGCAGCCAAATCAAGTTAGCTATAATTTAAGATCCAAGTGTCGTCTGTCATGGAAGCAAACTACAGTTGTGTACAATATGATCTTTGCACAGTGGACAAATGCACTGCTGTAGCACTGTGGGAAACATGCGTAACTAAACAGCCCTAACTGCACAATATATTGATATTGAAGATCGAGGCCCTGAACCACAGAATAAACAGTTGCCCGTTTAAATCCAGATGAACCATTCAAGTTGCCGTGTTTTGTGTGTCAGTTTATCACCAGCAGAGTGAACTGGGTGGTCCAGAGCTCAGCGGTGGACTACCTCCACCTGATGCTGGTGGCCATGAGGTGGCTCTTTGAGGAGCACGATATCGATGGACGTTTCTGCATCAGCATTCATGATGAGGTGCGCTACCTGGTCCGCAGCGAAGACCGTTACCGAGCCGCACTGGCCCTTCAGATCACCAACCTGCTGACAAGGTCTGTATACAGCTACTTATTTATTCCACCCTGCCACAACTTCCACCACGGAGTCGTCGATGAAACGCACAGCATTTGTAACCCTATGGTCCCATCTCCTGCAGATGTATGTTTGCCCATGCATTAGGCATGCAAGACCTTCCCCAGTCAGTAGCGTTCTTCAGTGGGGTTGACATTGACCAGTGTCTGAGGAAGGAGGTCACCATGGACTGTGTGACCCCCTCTAACCCCACAGGCATGGAGCGCAGATACAGCCTCCCACAGGGTGAGTCCTGTATACTAGCATCAAGCTTTATTTACATAGCACATTTTGTAAAATCGATTGCAGTGTACAAAACCGAGAAGTGGCTCAGTGTTTAGCACTGTCGCCTCACAGCAAGAAGGTCCTGGGTTCAAATCTCGCCTGGCCCTTTCCGTGTGGAGTTTGCATGTTCTCCCCGTGTTCGCGTGGGTTTCCTCCCACAGTCCAAGACATGCAAATGGATGTTTGTGTAGTATGTACGTAGTATGCAATTACATCATAGAGGGGAAGAAAACCAAATGTTAATATTTTGGCTTATTTAAAGATTTACTGCTCGACATATCACATAGTATAGAATTTGTAACGACAGTAAAAAAAAAAAAAATGTATACAAGTCATGAACTTATGAGCAACTTAAATGTACAACGTTAGACAAGCTACAGCTGACATTTCCAAATGCTAGTAATACAAATACAATATAAATATTCCTCTAGATAAAGTACAGCAATACCCTAACATTCTACAGACAACAGCGTGTACGATGGGAACAGATACAACCACATTTCCTAATGAAAAGTAGATGAAGCGATGTATAACCACGTTAAACAATATGTCCAAACTTTCCACAGGTGAGGCCTTGGACATATACCAGATCATTGACATCACCAAGGGCTCTCTAGCTAAAGGAAGATAGTGTGGTGTCCACCAAGCAACTGTAATTCAGAGCAGCAATACATGCAACACAATTACCAGGAGGCCACCCAGCAACTGGTGAAGTTGAACGTCATTGAGGAACTCGGGAGGACTTGCTTCCCATCCAGAAAATAAATGGGAGTCATCAGAGATGTGTGTGTGTGTGTGAGAGAGGAGCAGAGCTTCAGCTCACTGTTTTCTCCTCTTCTGCTTGGGTTCCTGGGTCTCCTCTGCTTCCTGTGAGATTGTGGTCTGAAAGGAATGGAAAGAGAAATGGCACTGAGATCTCACCCAGCCAAACCCCACCGGAATGGAGATTGTTCTGCGGAATTCAATGTTCGAAACACTCAAATGTTTTAGAATTCCAGACCAAAGTGCATTTAAAACATGAAATGTGCATCGTCGCATGTTCTGAAACTGTACGTTCTGAATTTGTGGTCGAGATGTTTTAGTTGTATGCACAAACAAGGAAAATCTAACAGTTAGCACAATCTGGACACATTTTGTTGGCTTGACTGATGCCATCGACTGAAGGCGGACCCAAAGAAGCACAAGCAAAACACAACGATGTGTAATGTAAAGAGCGATACACGTAGGAGACTTGCAGGGTTTGGAGCTGCCAGTTACAAGATGGCGCGTACCTGCTGACTGCCATCCTGCTCCTGTAGGGCTGCGTCCAGAGTCGCAGCGTTGATGCGGAAATCTCTTGAGGTGCTGAGCTTCATGTACTGCATCAGATTCACCTGGACAACATGCACACAGATGTTCTCTGCTGAAATATCGGTGACGTAATTGACGACACTAGTGTCAGTATTCCGGGAGCCTATTCTATTTTGCACAATGTTCCGTTATACAAGTCTTGTTTTGCATTTTGAGGACCATGTTTTGTTGATTACCTCAAGCAGTCAACTCACACATACCTTTGATTTCTTCGAGAGCGTGATGAGGTATTTCTCATATTGTTCAATGCTGAAGATCAAGTTAGGAATGGCCTTTGTCTCACGCAGAAGTTTGGCCTTCCATGAAAGACGAGCACAAATGTTTTAGGTAGTTGCATATTGTATTGGTTTACTTTCCCTCTCATAATACAGATAAACCAAGAAAGTGTAAATGTATTTCACTGTAATCAATCCTTTCACATGACACGTGTGCAATTATAGGAGGTAAATATCCTTACAGAGGCTGCAATGTTTGCGTCATCCCTTTTCTTTTTCTTCTTCTTGTCATCTGCACCGCCACCATTGAATTCTCTACTCTGAGTAAGAAAACATTCTTTCAAAACATTAATACCAAAGGCACAGTCTTCAGAGTTTAAGTCCATAACTGACAGTTCTAGATGAAGACCGTCACACCACTTGTGCCCAGACAATAGTGTCAAAATTGGAGGATTGTCTGTTAATCTGAAAACCTGAGGCTCTGACACAGACTAGTCTAGAGAGACTAGATTAGATCTCTGCTCCAAAAAAACGAAATGACCTTTGATTCTCATACACATTTTCCTCTCAATTTCAATTCCAAACAATCATGTTGGACTGGAATTGAAGATTTTGGTTGTTAATCAATATGATGTGCTCTGGCCATATCACTCGTATAGCTGAAGATAATTCTATACAACAACAAGCATCACAGTATATAAGATAACAATGGGTCTACATTAACATAAGATGTGTAGTGATGAGTATCAGGACTGAAACAACCTATTTTTCAGCAGACAATTCAAACTGGGTCTGTATTTTAGAAAGTATTAAACTGAGCTGTACCTGTGCGTATGTGATGAAGGAGTAGCACTGCGGCGTTAGGTGGGAGCCAGAGAGTTTGACCTGGACAGATGGCACAGAAGACACTCAGGTGAGCATGACGATGCCAAACATACTGGAAGATTCAACCAAGAAAAGGTGCTTCAGACTCACCAGCTTCTCAAAGCGTGCTGGGAGCACACCGTGTTGGCCAGAACACAACTGGATGTACTGAAACGGCACATGGGGGAAAAATACATCACACCAGGGAAGTTAAATGAACTATATTTAGTTTGAGATTGCAAAGAGTCTACGAATACGTACATATTTGACCAGGGTGGTAAGGATGGTGTATGTGCGGCTCAGTTCTCTCAGCAGTGTGTCGGTGCAGGTGCCAGGCAGCAGGGCTGTCTGGACCAGCTCATTTAGTGCTGTCAAAAGGGTCCCAAACTGCAGTGTCACCGCCTTCTCTAATGGATCCTGCTGGCCTGCAGTCTGGGTGGCATCGCCTACACAATAATGCACCGACGACATTAGTACCATTAACAGAGAGACGAATCCCTTCCCTCGTCTCCTCTCCCTAAGCATTTCATTCATCCAAGTTCTATCATCAGTGTAAATGGCTCCTTACCAGTGCTTGATTTTTCAAAGGGCTGGCTTTTCTTTTTAGCGATCAGCCAGTCCACCTCATCAAGCACTCTGTCAACCTGGGACAGGACCAGCAGCTGGGGCAATAGATTAAAAAGTGATGTGGACGGTGAGTATATTGATCAGGCAGATCCTCGGATATCTAAGCCATAGCCTGCTTTGGTACTGCTCGGTAAATCAGAAGCTTCCAATTGTTGTAAAAGCAACACTCACTGCCGTTGTTGTAGCGGTCTTCATGTTGACAATGGCGAAGTGAGACTGTTTCTCCACCTCCACTTCCTGTCCAAACAGAAAGAGAAAAACACATTCCATACATAGTGACATGTTAATACTGCCAGTTGAATTAATGATAGAGGGTTGCTATTAAGGGAGAAATGATGATCCTGATTAGTTTGATAGATATTGCGATCGCAATTATGAATCACCATCATTAGTCTTGATGATTTGCAAAATAAAAAGTATTTTCATGTTGTAATAATCAACATCTTAACCATTTTCTACAACAGCTTGGCTTTCTACATGAAGTGCAATTAAATGTCCCAACATGGCCAAATTACACTATTACTTTTACTGGGAGAAAGGAAAGAAACGAGAGTGAGAGAGAGAATGAATGCCGATCCCAGGCCGGATTTCAACCCTACGCCACACCATTACGACGTATGCGCCTCAGTCAACCGAGCCACTAGGATGCCCCTGAATTCCAGTTATTAATTGTGGAAACTAAAATGGAGATATATACGACGCTACACAATTGATTGTGCAGCGACTACTTGCCATCATGTCATCATTCCATTGTATCTATTGACGCCGCATACTGCCTTGTAATCTGTTTTTAAGGTGCAGCGCTAGGCATTTTTAGCTCTGAACATCAAGTCAGCAATTGCGTTTACCTGATCAATATCTCCCAGCTGGCTGTGGATATCTTGGCAGAGTTCCAGCAACAGGCTTACAGGACTCTTATAGAGGACATGCAGGTTGAAGAGAAGGGAGAGCAGGCCCTTGGAGAAAGCAGAATCCTCTGAGAGAGAGTGAGAGTGAGAGAGAGTGAGAGTGAGAGTGAGAGTGAGAGTGAGAGTGAGAGAGAGAGAGAGAGTCCTCAAAAGTCAAAACATACGTCCTTCTTGGATACTGAGATCAATTCAATTGTGTGACTCAAAACTGTGACTCACCAAAACTGGTCTCCTTGCAGATTTTCACAGTCCAGCTAATCATCTGAACAAACTGATTAGATAGAGACACGTAAGTAGGACACCCACCACCAACTTTGTCCTGTGAAGCACACTTAACAGGACACCTACCTGTTGGGAGGAGGGCTTTAGCTGGCGTGAGAGCACACTCAAGATGCTGACCAATAGCTGAGCCTCTTTGCTGTTCAATTCCTCCTCTCCTCCGCTCAGCTGTGTGAACAGAGCCCTCTGTGGACATGCAAGTTGGAGAGAGACAATTGAGCTGAGCTTCAAGTAAAAAAACTAAAAGTTATTGTCATGTAGACGCACAGATGGAGTTGAGAATGAGATAATCCATTCTTCGTGAGGAAACACTACTGTGTAAAAAAGGCAGAAAGTCAAGTTGGTTTCCATTGATATCTCACTTATGACATGGCTCTTGGTATGGTATTTTAGTATTGGGGGGAAATAACATTTAAACCCGGCATTGGCACAATACCACTAGTATCTGTAAAAACGATGGAGCATATGAAGCATATGAAACAGAAGCACTGGATTAGCATGAGAGTATTCTAACCTTGAAACTGGAAAGGGGTAGACAATCAACCACAAATACAAATACCTGAAACTGTCGAATGTAAAAGAAGGTCATCTCTGTGACACAATTGTCTGGCTCAGTGTTGTCCTCCGAGATGTCTGGAAATGTAATGGATTTAGTGCATTGTAATCGGATAAAAAACCTCATAAATGCACTGCTTTCATAGGCCAAAATCCAGGGCTTGGGTTTAAGCATTTTATGAACGCAATCCAATAGGTAAGACATTTTAAATTTTTTGTCTGTGTGTGTCTGTCTAACCTATGGCAGAGAGAAGCAGGACAATCCTGTCCGGGTAGCGCTGCTGGCAGGCTGTGAAGATCCTGAGCAGGCCCTCCAGACACAGCTGAGACAGGCTGGAGCGCTTCTCCTTCCGCCCGGCCTCCTCCACCACACTGGGGATGTTGGTGTAACGCCACATCAGCACACTGGGAGAACCATGGGACAAACCAGGATCAATCATACCGTAGGTCAAATGTGCCAATTCTCGGTTTCCTTCCTTTTAGTAAAATGTGACTCGAGAAATGCTTTGCTTACTAGCAGCCTATCATAATGGATAGAACAAGTTTGACAGGGTCTTTTTGAGAGGTCACAAAAAGGCTATATGCTTAGATTGTTATTATGCAACAATAACAATGTTAGAAAACAACCACAGAACTCGAATGAATAGAACAGTTATTCCAATTAAAATCAACGTTCCAGGATGGTCAGAGCAGTTTTACCATTTTTATGTGTACCGTTGGGCTAGCTTCAGTATAAACCGCCATAACGGCAAGTCGCTGAGGTGAGACATTTTGCTGCAAAGACCAAAGGACCTTCTCCTTCGCCTTGCTGCCACGGATTGCTAATATGCTAATGTTGACTAGAAGAGCTAGTGAGAGAAGTACAATCTTTGATAATGCTACGTTAACCTTGTTGCGTTCAGTTGACTTTTGACAGTCTGCTAAGCACTCGAGCAACAGACACACCTGCACAGTTCTCAGGCAAGTGTGACAGACTCTACGGCCTTAATGTCCAGACTTGCGTTGTCACCATAGCAACTAACCCTTAAAATTCCATAATTGCCATTTCATGCTGTACTAGCCAAATTACCACGGCAAACAGTGGAAGGACCATTATATCCATTCAAGTTCTGTAGTAACAACATTTGATAGTATTCTTGAGTCACATTGTGAAGGAAAATCAATGAGGTGATGCAACAAAGAACTTAACTGGTATGTCCAAAGTGAATTTGTCCATGAAGCGATGTCACAAAGAACAATAACATGCACAGAACCTATCCAAGTGCTGCCTTTTTTTACCTAGACAAATGAGTTTGTCATAGACGGCAGAGGGATTCCTACCTTGTCATGTCACAGAGGAAGCGGAAGGTCTTGTCTACGCTCTGTCCATCTGGGCCGTCCGTGTGTCCAGTTTCCTCCAGCTGCTGGATCTTCTGCAGGGCCACGCTAACCGCATAGCGCAGGAATTCTCCACTTGAGCGCAGCACTGAGAGAGCCTCCTCTCTGCTCTGATTACTGTCTCTGCAAAAAGCAAGCAAACAAAACACATTTGCACTCTGTACCTCGTGCCTGACCTTTCCTACCATACACAATCATGATCGATTACTTTATGTGCGCACCGTAATTACATTTGTAGCAAAACATTATCTGTTCCGTTTAATGTTTTCTTGATGGCATTGATACTAGAGTGCTGCTGTGGCTATAGTGACTCTTGTTCCAATGCTAATGTAATCATCCAATCATGCCAGGATGCATTAAGTAACAGGTCTGGACACACAATTCGGGTCACAGTTCACAATTTAGATTGTCTAAACCAGATGTGGAAGTAGTCATGCTCGCGTGGTGACTGGAATTAAATGTGGTCTGCACACAATCCAGTGCAAGCAAGCAATGTTAAGCCATGGAAAGGGAGAATGGGGGGAAAAAAGAGTTGCATGCACAGATTTTAATAAATACAATGGACCTCATTCTCGAACGCAGTTAAGAAAAAGTTAAAGAGGAAATTTCTTCTTAAGTCCACTTAGGAAGTTTCCGAGACAATTCTGGCTTCTTATCTGTGATTCGTTCTCAGCTAAGAACAGGATTTAAGAACACGAAAGAGCAGTCGTAAGTCGGCCAGACTGGAGTGCGCCGTGTTCTTAAGGGCTGAATGTGTTCACATCAATCCTCGGATTTAAATACTTATAATAATAATAAATTATAATAAACGTATAATAATAATAATAATAAATATGAAAATATTTGTATCATTCACAATTACTAAATCACATTTATAGTCATGATTCTACGAGGCATCGAAATAAAAGTACCACACGAACACTGCAAATGGCAGTGAATAAATAAATATAAGCACTAAACTCAGTCGCGTGGATATAGAGCCAAAGTGGAATAGAATGGACACATCTACATTCTGTAAATAACCATGTGACTATCCATGAATATCCATAACTATATCTGCCCGTCCATATTTGTCTGAAGAGCTGATCTTTCCCAGCAGTTTCCGATTGCTCATCAAATGAGCATGAAAGTCTTTGCAAGAGTGCTATACTAAAAATATAGAATAAAGAGAAAAGGAGCCAACTACTGTAGATCTAACTGAGTAACAATCAATGGATTTACAGAATAGTTTAATACAAACTGGTAACTGTGCGTAATGGCAGCACGGCGCCTTATACAACATTTTAAATAGTCGATGCATAATGTTACACTTATGGAATGAAAAACAATATTACATTTTTTTGGGGGAAATGGTTGGTGGAACAAGCGACGCAAAAACCCGGACATTTGAAGGAATTCATTAAAAACAGACCCAGAAAGAGGACATGTCCAGGTAAAAGAGGACGTTTGGTCACTCTAGTATTAATAGTCCATGTACCGTCTTGTTCTCTGTTATCTTCTTATTGTTGGTTATAATTTCATAGTCCATATTTGTTCTCCATTGTTATTTTCTTATTGTTGGTTTTATTTATTTTTTACTTTGCTTAGTGTGACATTATAAGAGCCAGTGGAGAAACATTCCACTGCTCATCTTACTGGTATGACGCTGCATGTGACGAATAAAACCTTCTGTTTTGCACACGTTACTATGTTTTCATGCTGGTGAGGTGTTTCTGTATGCAAATTAAATTTCACAGGAACGCGCGTTCAAATTAAGAATCAGTGTCGTTCCTCATTGGAGGATCACAGCTGAGAACAGTTTGGAGGGTTAAGAACACATTTCCACGTGTTCATGAATCCGGCAGAGCGTTTTGTTAGATTTGTTCTTAAGAAGTTCTTCGGAAGACATTTAAGAAGACACTTAGGAAAATGTTCCAGAATGAGGTTCAATATGAATAACAGCCATTTTCAGGCGAAGTGTGGACATAAAATGATGTGCTCTCATCAAATCTGATCCAAATGCTACGTTTATCGGTAACCTACAGTATGTATAGCATTTACCTGAAGAGCATGGTGAGGAGTGTTGATACGAAGCCCATGGAGAGCAGACTGCGAGGGCTCTTGTGGGAGAGCGCGCGACCCTTTCCAGATTTCTCCTTCAGGATCTCAGCCAGCTTGTGGTAGCGGTTGAACAGTTCCATGAGCTCCTCAAGGCGTCTTTTACTGCAAATACCACATGCAAGTGCACAAACTGTCACTCTCAAACAGCAAAACAAACCACCGTATGAAGATTCATGCTACACGACACCCATATCGTTCACAGATAGGTGGTTACCTGTAGTTGGCTTTGATGAAGTTGTACTCAATGAGCACCTCATACACTCCCATCACCAGCACAGCATAGATATTATTCTTTACCCCAACACTGGATCCCATGGAGAACTCTGCCGACTTGTCCTAATCAGCACACGGAGATGACTTCAGTCTATGCTGATAAACAATCAGTACTACAACGTTAAGAATTGGTAGGGGACAAGCATGGGGGCTTCTAGTGAGGAACAGTTGATACAGCGTTTCTCCTCTTTACAGCCTTGTGCAGGCCACTGTTACTGAGGCTCTTCCATGAGAGGACAAGCAGCTATTGCTGTTGCTCTATGGTCAGAGAAAGCCAGACAGTGGGTGGATTAAAAGGCACACTGCCATACTCCACCAAGCAAAACCTTTACGGTCTGTGTGCCTGCCCATGGATGCATACCAGTTCAAAGTCCTCCAGTTCACTCTTGTTCATGCGTCTCGTCAGGCTCTCTAAGATAGTGTTTAGTTCAGACAGGTATCCCTCCTCCTCTTCGTCTTGCTCATCGTCGTCACTCTCGCCAACATTGGGGTGGGCTGACAGGCGTATGCTCTGAAGCCACAGCAGGCATTCTACAGTACAGCTGACCAGGTGGGCCTGAGTGGGAACACACACTACTTACAGCAGACATCGACACAGCAAAATCCGCACAACCAGATAAGCAGACACGCACACACTCGCACAAACGCTGTAATTTAGACAGTGTACCAGGGGCTCCTGGAGAAAGACTTGGTCTCCATGAGCAGTGATGCATGGCTCCAACTTCACTGGGGGCAGGAGGTCTTGTTCAGGCTCGTAGTACCGCCTCAGCTAGGGAATACATAGACATGACATACAGCTCCCCATGCATGTAGAGAACATGGCTAAAGTATACAGTCAGTACACACACACATACCTGTGAGAGGAGGGTCTGCATGATGGAGCTTGCAAGTTGGGAGTTGCGATGGAGAACATCCTGGAAGCCCTAAAATAGGCAAGAATTTGCATACTAAACATCAAACTCGACTTCTCACACCCAAAATAATATAAAGAATTACGCCTGCAAATAATTTGTTCCTCAAATCATCAATTGCGAGTAATCACTGTTGATCACGTCTCTTAAAATTATAATTTTAGTCATAATCATGCAGTCCTATGAATGTCAGACGGTAATCATGTTTTGCATTCACACAACACCATGGTGTAGAACAGTAGTCTGACCTCGTAGAGCATGAGGCGTACATCAGCCTGCTGGCCCAGGCAGCGACGTAGGCTGCTGAGAATCTCCAGACAGAAGGCCTCATTGGCAGCAGAGTTGTAACGTGAGTGAACATCCACTTGGATCTATTCAGGGGTTCGTGAGGATAGTTAATGTACCATGGACCATGTGCACCGATGCAAACATTTGAAACCACCCTGACAGCACATGCACAGATGCACACTCATCTTTGGACAGACCCCTGTACCTGGCTGGAAGAGATGGCCTGGCTACACTGGCTGGAGGCCAAGCTGCCCAACACTTTGAAGTTCTTTAGCAGTAACAGGAAGCCAGACACTGCAGACTTCCTTCCGTCCAGTTGGCTAGCAGAGAGACATGTAGGGGGGAGATAGGTTAATAATTGGTTATTATTTGGGATGTTAAGTTGCCCTTTCTTTTGGATCATTATAACATGTCCTCAAATGCATTAACCAAAGCATGATTAATAAACTGTACTAACAGTGCTAATTAGATTAGGAGCAATGTGGAAGATAGTTCATACCTGGAGAACATGGCCTTGCGGAGAACTAGAATCAAAGCATCTTTCAAGTACATACTGACCTTCAGCAGGGGCTGGAGATCAAAGACAGAAGAAAGATTAAACAAAGAAAGAGAGAAGCTTCTACATTGTGCGTGTCTGTGCGTTAGGTACCTGGACAGCTTTCAGAAGGCCCTGCACAGTGGCCAATGGCAGGTATGACAGGTGGTCAAATGTCTCCGTCACCTTAGACGATGACTCCAGGAGGATCATGGGAGCAGAGACCACAATGTCAGAGAAAAGGTCTAATGATGCAGAAGATAAAACAAAACAAAAAAGATCTAGTCAAAATGTCTGCTTTCCAACACCTGAGACACCCGAGAGCTGGGATGAATCTCCAGAGGTTGCATTACCTATGAAATGATTGACAGGTGAGGCAGTCTTTGTGACTAATCGATTCAGGACTTGCTCCAGTATCTCCCCTCTGATAGGCTCATGCATCTGTTGTTTAAGAAACAGCAACTGGTCAACACATCCTCCACTGAGAGAATATGACATATACAAGTAGTCAATACTGGTCATTTTAGATTATAATCAATCTACAAAATAGAAACTGAAGTTGTTGTACCTTGAAGCCCTCCAAGAGGACCCGACCACCCAGCCTACATGCCTGCTGAGTAGGGGTCTTGGCTATAGTTGCAGACCCTTCTGAGGTCTTGCCAAATGGCCCAGGTTTGGGTCCAAATGTGTCCAAGAGGAAGAAGCCCAACTGGACCAGCCCCTGGGTCACATGATCCCAACCAAACACACTGCATGGGCAGAAGTGTGTCCTTCATTAACAAACTGTCACAGCATATTAGTGAGATAATAAATAACCCACACGATATTGTGTTCATGTGTTGGATGTTGGAACTAGACCAATTGCTTTAATGTTCTGACCTGTTCTTGACTGTGTCCAGGATCATCTGAGCCACGCTACAGTGCTGAGGCAGGAGGTCCTGCAGGAACTTTGACCCCTGCTGCAGCTGCTCATCCTTGAAGCTCTTAATGATCGCCCCCTTCAAAAGGTCATACACCTGCCCAAACCAGGGAGAGGGGCGAGAGAACGAGTGAACACAACAGATACAGTCAAATAAGACTCAAAAGAATATAGGGTAGCGGGGGGTTGACCGTTCTCACCTGCTCCTCGTAGCGCTGGATACGTGCCACTGAGAGTAGCAGGGCAATGCTGAAAGGACACAGGTCCCCATAAGATGTCTGCAGAAACAAGAAGTCAAGATTTATAGTACGCTGTACATTACACCGTCTGTAGACATTTCTGCAGAATGGAGATAAATCACAAGTAACCTTGAAGCTTTTAAGGAACTCTCTCCCGAGTTCGTGGTCGAGTCGAATGGCAAAGACTATGTGCAGGATAGTAGTGCCTTCCACGTGCCTTAACTGGTCCTGCGGAATGGACTGAACCCCTAGATCCATGCTCCTGGGGGAGAAACAGAGAACAATAGGAATTAGGAAACGGATAGTAAGAAAAAATATGTAGAGGGAATATGGAGTAAGTGGCACAATCTCTTTAAATGCAATTTATGTGTCACTTGCAATGTATGTGTCACTTACTCTCCGTCTTTGCATTCTTCTTCATGGCGAAGGTCTTGCTCCTTAAAATAAGTGATGATTCCATCCAGGACCTGTTTCTTACAACCCTAGCAGACACAATGCGTTGTTTTTCATTCACGGAACACATCACTAGAGCTGTGCGATATGGACAAAATGTTCTATCACGATATGGGTCATTATAATAAACGATAACGATATACATGATATAGTACGTTTTCTCTAATTTAATGAAAAGGTCTCCAAATTGCCTTTGTGCAAGAAATCTGTTTGTTTTTGTGGAACATGTTGAAAAACAGTCTTGTAAAACCTCTGGACATTGTAAACTGTTAAGTTCCCACCTCGTAGTGAAACTATGACGCTTGAGTGACGCAACCACATTTTGGATAAAAAATAACTTTGAAATTGATACTTTTCAAAGGGCATCGATACCAGATGAGTAGTATGCGAGTATCGAGGTATCGATACCAGTTTAGATCTGCCCATCCCTAGTGGATAGTCCTTTCCTAAGTTAGCTGCATCATCAGCAGATGGTTACTGTAATTATTATGAAACGGTCCAGATTACATACAGAGCCACGCTCGTGATAAGAGCTGATGATCCATCGCATAACAAGTTTTTCTGGTTGTAAATCAGTGGAATAATTAGCGCGACTGAAAACTGTTGTTTAACAGGCAAAAAATACAACAGAGTTTCATTCTTTGTCACACTCCTCCTTGTTTGTTTGTTATTCCAGTTCATGTGTAGAGAACATAAAGCAGAGTCTGGAATGACGTAAAATACGGGCGTAAAGCAGCTCTGCTGCTTTTTTGCGGCACACACACACACACCTTTGCAGATAAAAGTAGCAGCTGGTAGACCAGTGGCGGGATCTCCTGCAGTTCCAGTTTGAGGAACATCCTCAATACCTTCTCCACCAGGAACTGCAGCTCCTCTGGTGATAAGGGCACATCTCTAGAGTGAGGCAGACACATTTATGGAAGCTGTGATTTCAGTGAAAACTGAGGACAAATGTTGTAGGCATTGAGGGGCAGCACATAAGACAAATAACGGGGTGATAACAACGTGACAGCTATTTTGCGAGAAATGACGAGAATAAGGCGACACAACTCTGAGAGAAACGTGACGGCCTGATAGTCAAAGATCTTACCTGAACATGGTTGTCAGGTGGATTACACATTGTGGATCCCATCTGCATAAAAACATGGAGAAGAAAAAAAACCAACAATAATAATAAAACCATGCAACCATGGCTCACAAACAATTCCTCAAACCTCTGCTAATGATCTGGGCTCAGGTCTAATGGTTTAGGTTTACACGTTTCATTTCAGTGAAGGGAGTTGATGTGCTGTGTTCCCCGAAAATCTCCCTGTAACATCAATATTTCTCCAACACCCAGTCATCCTTATTCTTTGATAGACATGTCAAACATTTTGACAATAAAAAGCATGATTTTTATTGTAGCTCCCCCATGCCAAGGAAATCTGATATATCGCATCCTCACCTGCTTGAGCAAAGGCTGTTGATCAGCTGTTTCTTGTATTCCTCACCACTGAGTTCTCCTGAATTTATGATAACAAAATCAGCTACCATGACGAGACACTGATTCCTCGTCTCTTAAAGTTTGCACTGTGTAGACAACACCACAAGAAAAATGCCCCATTTAAAAGATACAACATAAGTTAATGATGCCAAGGCCAGGTATTTGTAGTCACCTTTGCCATAAGACAAGACTTCACAGGCTGCAAGGGCAGTGAGCACTGTAGGAAACAGTTCCAGGGATTTTCCACTACCCATCTTTCCCACCTTGATGGCTTCAACAAAAAGAGATGCCAGTTGTGCCAGAGAGGGTCCGGGCAAAGTATGAGTCTATAACAAGAACAGTCATTTTTTCAAAAAGACATAATGGGAGTTAGATAGAAACCATTTCAGATTTGTCTCACCAGGCTATGACATAAGAACAAGGTCTGAAAGGAACAAGGGGTCAGACACAAATGTACACAGAAGTCCAATGGAACAGCTTCTAAATACTCAGGCACAGCAGCTTAATAGAAGAACTTGTCAAGATCCTTATGGAAATAATTGTGCCCGACAGTTTCCAACATTAACTTTTATCCTCATTTGCCTGGTCGGGCCGCAAGGTCAGAGATCAGACGACCCCGTAGGAATTCTGATTTTGTTCTAATTAATCGTTTTTGTAACGTTTTCTTTTGCTTGAGAGATGTCAGCATTGTATTCTGTGACCTATTGTACCAACCCGTGTCTCATATCCAGAGGCCCACTGGTCAGTGCAGAAGGCTGAAATATGAGCCTGAGGACATGGGTTACATCCAAGTTCCCAGTCACAGGCTAATCGTTTTAGGGGCCCAGTAAAAGCCAAATGCTTGCACCTAGAGGCCTGCCAAAATACAAGTTCAACTGGGACAGTGACTGACCAGTTTATTTTCCTGATATAACTTGTTACTGTCCTTTGGCTGGTGAGCCATCATCATTATTGGCAGCCACTTTGTGCACTCGCTCATATAGTTCACAACAGAATCAATCAAACCCGTGTCAAACATAAAGAAACAGCACAAGCGGGCACATGTTCACCTCCAGCATCAGCAGTCCGATGATTTCAGCTGCCGCCTCAGTCTGGAGGTCCCCGGACTCGCACAGAGGGATGCAGTGCTGATACAGGAGCAGTCTGCGGTTTGACCCCGCAGTGGCACTGGCTGGAGAGCCTGCACACAACACATGCTTTATGACGGGGCTCAAATGCACAGCCTGCCATCCTGAGACTATGTGGGACATGAAAACCAATACAGATCAAGTGAACTTGTGCCAGGCGGACGAGTTGTGAGACAGGACGATGTGAGCCGGACAGCGGTATAATAACGTGTAACGTTAGGTCATACAACTACCAGTACGCCACAACGTACCTTTAAAAATGCCCGTGATCATGGCACCGATCTTCTTCCCCTTCAGTGCGCTATTCGTGATCACAGTGGTCAACTAGGGGGCGAGAGAGCAGATACCAGGGGACACCGGAAGTTCAGACAGACCTTTCAACGTAAGAAGCAGGCGTTTTTCATAACTACTTTACAGGTGTTCGGCCAAGCTAATAAGGCACCTGGTCATCCGTTAGTGAAGAGAGGTACTTTTGAAGCTCGGCAGTACCGTCTCCATCTGACAGCGAGACGAGCTTCTCCATTTCCGCCTCCATGCTCAACCACAGACAGTTACGCAAACACAACTGGATGGTAACGTCAGCTGGGAATAGAAAGAAAAGACGAAGTAACGTTAAACCCGTTTGCTGTCAACCCTAGCAAGCTTGTCATGAAATTGTTAATTTTTATATATATTTTGGTTTGTATCTTAACATATTTATTGAGAATGTATCAAGCTAAGCCGCGAACAATACGTGAAACATGTTTTACCTTTGTTGGTCGGTGGTTTAGCTAACTTTAAAGCTAACCATCTAATTTAGTGCACAACAAGGGAGGAAACCCCTTTCATACTGTTTCACAAAGTTCCCGCCAGCAAACACTTCCTGTTGGAAGCGTCATGGTTGCCATGTCCAGGGCAAAATATCCCACAATCACAGTGTTTTTAGAAATAGCGTTAGCATTTTACATGTCAAACGAATATTCCGTGTTACAGTCAGTTTAGCAAAATAATGTGGGATATCTGTTGGTTTGACATGGAATGGTTTAATGACATATAGTTGTGTCACTGTCAGTCAAATACCTGGTATTTACTTGACTAAAGGGGGTTTCTACAAACCTGTCAACCCCGTTTATTGTTTACAAGGCACGCCTACACGTGGGTTGTATAACTGTCCCAGAATTAGCTAGAATGCTATTTCATCATGTAGCCCCTGGGCAGGTGGTGCAAATCACTTCAGTTTGAACAACTTGTTTTGAACAAACCAGATTCAAAGATGTGGCACTTTAGCTGAATTCATGGCTAGCTAACAAACGAGCGTTGAAGCTAACCGGTTAGCTGTTAACTAAGTTAGCTACTGTAATTCATAGATAAGAAAAGTAGCTTGCCAAAGATCGTTGGAACAGGTTTGCAGGAACATTGATCAAAGTGTGAAATATAAACGACCATTATTTGACATTTAATCCCTCTATAGGACAAGAATATTAAGGTAAAATACATCAAGAAGTAAGTACCGGGCCAGTGGCGCAATGGATAACGCGTCTGACTACGGATCAGAAGATTCTAGGTTCGACTCCTGGCTGGCTCGATATGTTTTCTCTCTCAACATTGTATATTCTTCTCGGAAGATTTACCCACCCCATCCCACTTGAATTATTTGCCTAAAGGCGATTCGAATTAATTTAATATTCATTCTCTAAGGTACTTTTAAAATACCAATATGTTCGTCCACAACACGTGTGTCATAATGGTCATTTGGCGCTGTTGCGACTTTTACCAGTGATGCAGACGGGCAGTAATAAGGGAGACAAACAGAATAGAGGACTTTGGACAGACATAAACCTCCGATAATACGTGAATGTGTAAATAGCGCTGTATTAATTTTAATTTGTATTAGATTTTAATCTCTAATGTGCTGCTTTTTATCATACTGCTGAACCCATTTACCCCTGGGGAGTAATACCGTTTATCTTAATTATATTTCTTATTTATGTAACGTTATAGCGTGTGTGTGTGTGTGTGTGTCTGTGTCAGTTCGTTTAACCTTTGTTTAAAACACCAATTATTGTACTGTCTTTTCTGTGGTGATCAGTTTTTATTAATATTTAAAGGAATGTTATAATAATAATAATACCGGTACATTAAATGTATACAGTGCTTTTCACAATGTTTCAACGTCTTTGAAGTTACTTGCATATCTTTTCATTTAAGAGTAGTGTACAATATCCTGAAATGAACAGACCTGTAGGATGTGTATGCCTTCATATATAAGTAGGCCTTTATATGGTCGCATTTTAATCGTGACCGTTTCCGCACATGCGCACAAGGACAAGAGGAGCTCAGCCAGAGCGAGACCGCAGCTGACACATCGGTGGCGGTGATGTAACGTTGCCTCTGCGCTGACTTCGGATGGCGGTGTGCGCCCGGCTCTGCGG
>OMOT01086757.1:0-12230 GCA_900312575.1 Acanthochaenus luetkenii | reverse complement strand
ACAAATCATGAATTCATTAGCTAGCCCGCTGGGCAAGTGAATGCTCCAATGTGCTTGCCCAGTCCCATTTTTAGGTTGCCCAGAATCTCTGTACAGTATGTGGCTCATATATATATATCGTACCCACATCTATAACACTGCATTCTTATTTACTTTCATCCCATGGGTATATATTTACGTTTTTATTTCCTGTATAAACAAAATAAAATATTATATTCCGACATGATTTTTTTAGTCGACAGAGGAGAAGAAGAAAAAAAAAGGTTGTAGACAGTTTAACGTAGGCTTGTCACGGTACCAGAATTTCAGTAGTCGGTACCGGTACCATACATTTTCACGGTACTCTGTACCAATTTCGGTACCACGGCGTACGCGCGTGCGTGTGAGTAATACATCAATATATAGAATTCCACGGCAATAAGAATTGGAGCATCAAAATATTCTCCTTTATAAAAATATCCACCAATTTCCAATGAACAAATATAACAATTACATTAACATTGAAGCCTCAGACTGAAACGTCAAAATGTGACTCAAAGCGCCAAGCTGGTCGTAGCTTTATCACGAATAATGTTCTTGTTATACTTTGTAAAGCACTTTGTAACAGTGTTTTGAAAAGTGATGTATAAATTACATTTATAATTATTATCCAAACATAAACCCCAGTAATAGACGATTGATAGTTACCATGTGGAATTTGTTGTATACGTCAGTGAGGCCATCCTTGACGATGAGGTCTTCCATCCGGACTCCTCCGTAAGCTGGTATCTCTCTGACCATCACGTAAGGTACGTTGGACATGCTTTCCATGCCTCCTGCCACCATCACATCCTAAAAACACACACAAACAGCCACACTGTGTGCTACGCTGTAGTGACAGGCATAGTCCACCTGTCCGTAGTTTGTCTAGCGCTGCCCCTTTGCACTGTATGCAAGATCCAGTTGTCCTTGTACCACAAACTTATGTTGGCAATGTCTCTGCATCAGTGCCTTAGTAAGCGATTCTGATAACACTAGAAGTTTGGTTACTTCGACAAAGCACTGAAAGATGTGTGGTTTCCGTCCAAAGACAAATTATGTGGTGACTTGAGTTGTATCATAATATCTTACAGCTTATGGTCAACAAACCTTGGTTTTTGGTCACAACAAACTTCACTGTTATCCAAGTAAGACAATCACATCACCAGGTTTATGTTTTAATCCAAAGTAAAACTCCCCCCCAAAACAGAATCCACCTTTGTCCTAAACTTCTACTAAAGCACAATGTCTGTCCACCATGGACGTAACGAGTTTAATTCCAAAAGTATTCTGAAATTCAGTCAATATTTCACCAACCTCAAATAAATAAATACATAAGCCTACAAAAGGCCTTAAAATGACTCCCAACTTTAACAGTAACCCATAATGTGCTTAGCAATCACTTTGTGACTGTCAATTTCTTTTCCATTTTTTTTTAATGGTGGATAGCTTGTCTTTGAATGAAACTCTTCATATAGCTTTGGAGCAACCAGTAGATTAAGATTTCTGTATCAGATTTGTGTATTTTTAATGCACCTCACCCAAGCACTATTTCACTGATAGAGATGCAATATGTGGGAGATCAGCTGTCAATATTTTGTTGTTTTTAAGATGCAAGATGGACCTAACAATGGTTAGGAAACATGTACAGTGTGTATGCATGTATATATTGCATCATCGTGGTAACAGACCTTGCTCTAGCCAGCAGGAGAGCTACAGTGTATTTAACATTTATGCTACCTGGTGTCCACACATCAGACTCTGGGCTGCCAGCATGATGGACTTCATCCCAGAGGCACAGACTTTGTTTATTGTTGTTGCTGGAGTGCCGAGGGTCAGGCCTGGACACAGAATCAGAGACACCTTTGCAAAATAATTCACAGTACCAACATTGCTTGCTAACCTTCCTGATATTGTTACGGTCAATGAGGATATAAAATTAGTGTTCCAGTTTAGAAGCAGGGTGTACTATTGATTACAGGCTGCAAGAGGCCTCAACAAGCTGTCGGGGGATATACCTTGCTCGTGCCACTGTGCAGCTAAGCTACAACTACCAGCTGCTGGTGAGGAGCCTTCAGATCATGGATTTACACAGAAGTAGGACCAACTAGCTACTGTTCACTGTCGGCTTTACTTAGCAGCAGGGCAGTGTGGAGGCAGTCCTGCTTTTTGTGCCCCAGAGTCACTGATTTCATATTTGTCAAGAGAACACGCGTGTAGCTGGCTTCTGGACATCACTATACATTTTTTTACATTACATTATGTCGTGCCAAGATTTTGATGTGGATAAAAGAGAATCAACTGTAAATCTGTGAGAGTGTGTATCTTCATTCTGTTGCAGACCATACCTGCTCCAAGCAAGGCTTGTCTCGTGGGGGCCTGTCCTTCTCCTGCTTGAAGCACATTGCCCATGTAGACTTCTTTCACCTCCTCAGCAGGAATTCCTAGACACAAACACTAGTACATCAAATCACTAACATACACAGCTCTTCACCAAAATGCACTTTGCTTTTCTGTGATGCAGTGATCCATCCAAATCTAAGATACTGTGGTAGCAGTGATCCTACATGTGCAACTGAGAGAGAACGAAAACGTAAGTAATTTACCACATACGGTGCATTAGCTTTGCCATGCTCGCACAGATCTGCAGATGTTACATTCAGAGGATTTGTATAAGCAAACAATAAGGCAAGTAACCTTCCCAAAACCACTCATTTTAAGTCTACATGAAGTGTTTATGTGGTTCCAAATACTCTTGAGCAGGTCAACAACTACCTTGTGACAACATTCTCATTGGCCTTCCCTCTGATGACCCCTCTTTGTTGTATAGTATTTCTGGGTTTAAGGAAGGACGAGTCTGAAAGATGTTTCATATTCTCACCACTTCACTCACTGATACCATGTTGTAAAAATAAAATAAATTGCATATTGCAGCCTTTGCAGTATCAATATGAATAAAATATGTGTCTAATTTCAGGGTGAGCTTGGTATACAATAGGCATGTGCATTTGACCTGATTTTCCTGTACTCTCGTAAAATCAGTAAAGAGTACTTTAGTACTCAGTAGCGGACCCATTTCCAAGTCCAGGAAATTGGTACTAATAATAATAATTGACGACTAAACGTTTTTAAAAGGCTGTGGTGTTGTTGTTTTTTACGTTTGTAAAAGACGATGGACTTACGCTACCAAAACAACAATCCCAAGTGTCCATGTCCAAACAATGTCTGATGGGCAATAATCAAAATATTTGCATTGCTAAATAAAAGCCCTAAAAAAGGAAAGGGAAAGTAGCATTATAACGCAACTGGAAAAATTATCCGCTCACATTTTTATGCCTTAACTGAATCGTAACAATTAATAGCCCTATTAAAAATTATTTTACATTTATAGAACAATTATACATAGAACAAATGTTTTTTGTATTATTAACATGTACTTAAACTTTAATCAGTCCATAAAATGAAAAATATATACAGTATTATATATTTTTTAAATGCAAATTACACAATTTTCAAATACTAAGGTCTTGAACGAGTACTTGAGTATCCCACCCATCTCTAGTATACAAGGCAGATTTCAAGACTGACAGAATGTGTGAACCACTTAGGTTCCAGCCTAAGATAATATCTGTGAAAATATTTCTGGAACACCTCTAAAGACACACTGGATTGTCTGAAACATACCTGCTTTGTCAATGGCTCCCCTGATGGCGATGGAGCCCAGTTTGGTAGCTTGTACTGTCGCAAGGCTCCCTTTGAACGACCCCATTGGAGTGCGGACTGCACTGACAATGACGACTTCCTGAAATCATCCATCAAAAGTCTATATTAGTGGAAACAGCCCAGAGACAGCTGTAAGATGTACCGGTAAGTGTCCGACATTTGCAATTTCAGTTAGTGTACTTGCATTGAGAGAAGGGCGAGATGTGTAGGTCCTTGACAGGTACTTATGAGCCTGCAAAGGAAGAGAGTACAAAGAATATGTTTAAATGTACTTGTATTAGCCACAATACAATGTGTTTAGCCCTGCCACTGTGAATGACATCAATTATATGCAAAATACTGACTTTATTGTTTATACAATAAAAAAAAAGTGTACAAATACTAAAAATGATGCCATGCATGTGGGAGTGGAAAATAGACCAAACAACCTCCGTTTGAAACCATACAAATGAAATGTAGATGTTTTTTTCTTTTTTAATGAAAACCTGCAGACTCTTGCATGAGCAGAGGACTCTTACACCGCTGGCTAGAGGGAACATTGGTCCACAGCCATTTGATCAAGGAACATCTGGTTCTAGGATGTCATGTCAGTTTCAGTACATAGGCACAGTTATACATCTTTATCTCAGGTGTGCCGTTTTCAGTATTATGTTGGTACTCAAACATTATACATTCGGTTCTCTTCGGTATAGAGACCATCAAGCCAAACTCCATTCAAAATCTTACAATTTAGTGTGGTCTTGTTTATCAGCAGCTACATTCGCCATACATATAATCCACGAACCAGTGTTATTTCGATACAATTTTCATTTCAACTGTCAATCTCCCTCCATCCAAAGTACATCATGGTGGGCGGTATCGAGCGGTGTAAACCAATTATGTTGTAATTTTACGAATATATTGTTATTTCATTAAAATAATGTGCATGCCGAATTGAAATGTGCCTCCTAACGATTCAGAAAATAGCTTGGGTCATAGTTGATGCAGTGTGTACCTAACGTTATGGCGAAAAGCAAGGCTACTTTAGCGTTTGGCCTGACCTTCTCTCGATACAGACAACGCGTACTGCTACGTTAGCATTCAAGGTGTCGGAGCCGACATCGTGTATCGAAACTTCACGTTAGAATTACACATGTCCACTTTCATTCCAGACGGTCTGCCGTTTTCAAATTGTTGTTGGTAAGAAAATGTTAGCTAAATGCTATACACGTCTGGTTTTCACTTTAGTCGAGAAGCGACCCTTGCGGTGTCGGTACGTTAATACTGTCAGGAGACACGTAACGTTTCGCCTGTGACGCGGACACCTTGACAGAACTAACGCTGCCTCAGCCACCACACGCAGTTATCAAGAGGTTTCTACTTTGTTCAAGGGCGCTACCCGTCCAACAAAAAGTTAGCTGAGCTGCTACAACCCAGCTAGCCTTGTGTTCGCAGCCAGTGTCAGACACTAACAAGGTGACAAAACGAGTGCACGTCTCCAAAGAGACGACCCCAGATAGTTTATTTCACACACACACCCACTTACCAGGCGTTTACACATTTGAGCACGCACGGTTAAAAGTCCACTGGATGACATAGCGTCAAACTGGAAAGCAGTCAGGACTGTGACTCGCGAACTTGGACCCACTTCACCTTCAGCTGTGCAGCGGGGGCTAACTGCATCAGCCAATCACAGTGAGAGGTGTGTTTCCTCGACGTCATCGACTGGCTATGCATTATGGTTCTTGCAGTTTTACAATTGAGCTCAGAACCCCGAAACGGTAGGGAGAGTGACACCCTACACTAGTATGTCCCTCAACCCTGGAAATCATCGTACGTTTTCAGAGTGACAAATACCAAGTAATCGTTCATGAATAACTGGCAGAACTTAACTATAACCTTCAATGCTGTTAATAATGAAACATATTAAAAGCTAAATAATGCCTTTAGCGGCACACAGAGGTCAGGGCCATCCATTTAATTACATTTTTATTTTTACTGTATTTTTTTTAACATTTACTTTATTTGTCACACACATGCGCAGAGCACCGCACACATAGCGAAATTATTTCTGCAACAGAAATAGAGGTGGACCTGATTGAGTGTTGTATTGGCTGTTGGTGATTGTTTGCTTTATGATGATCACCGACTGGAGGTCATAGTTCACCCTCCTTTTTATTTACCACTGCATCACATTAACTGAATGAAATCCCTTTGTTGACATGTTTAATGTCGCTGTGTGACGTGTTTTTATTGCTACGTGGGTTCAGTCTATTGCACCTGTTATATTTTAACAACCAGCGATGCCGTGAAATTGAGGTGGATTTCCTCCCACAGTCCAAAGACGTGTGTTTGTGTGTAGTATGGCATATGATGGTATGTAAATCGCTTTGGATAAAAGCGTCTGCTAAATGCCGTATGTAATGTAATGAAATGAAATCCCCGCTGGATCTCAGCTTGTTGTGGAATAGTGTAAGGGAACTGGATGTAGTTCGGGCTCAGATCAATTAAGGCATCCAACCAGTGTCCGAAATTAACTTTTTAGCTCACCAGCCAAAATGAAATGCTGCTTAAACCAGTTTTTTCATGCTTAAAAATGCTTTACACTGTATAAACTTTTCCTATTTCATTATATGATATGTGTACTTATATACGCAGATAATCATAAGTGAAATGCATTAATAAGTTGAATTTCTTACAGAAAATTGAAATATTGTAGGCTCATTGGGAGAGGGGTGGTGCATTGTTTTGTTATTTAAATATATTGGTACATACTGGTGTTCATGGTGACATCTATCTTAACAGACGCTCCAGGACCTGTAGAATCCTTCATATTAAAATAAATAAATAAAGATCACCCACCATATTTAAAAATGCACGGCATCTAATCCTACACAAATGTCACCACATGCAGTACCCCAAAAAAAAGTAAACCTTTGAATGTACTTCACTTATGATTATCTGCTTATATAAGCACACATATCATATTCAATATTAAGTGTTTATAGACACTTTTATACAGTTTAAAGCATTTTTAATCATGAAAAAATTGTTTAAGCAGGTGGTTCCATACTTTTGACTGGTACTGTATATACACAGTGTTTTTGTGTCACGTATCATACATATCTGCACAATAACACATTATGGTAGTGAATAAAAACAGTGGTCAGAGCAGTTTGTAAGTGAAAAATAATTGTATTGATAATAAGAGTATAGGACAATGAAGCAGTGCTGGAAATTGGGCCTGTTGGTTTAAGAGTGTTGCATTCTGGGTAGAGCAGCCATGGTTTCCGGTGTTTTTCCTACATGCAGAGAAAGTCCGTGTTTATCGGTCAGTAGAGCTAATGAAGCCAGACAGCCCAGTGAAATGTACCATGCTTTACACTTTCCTTATACTATTGGTGTTCTTTGCACTACTGCTCTTTGAGCCGGCTCTTTTAGGTGAACGTTGGGAGCTGATTCGCATATCTGAAGAGCCTATTCGTTTTCTAAATGAACACAAGACAATAGATCCTATGATGTCTGTGTTAGATGCGATCCTACGACGTCTGACTTGCTCGGTAATAACGATTTATAGCCAAATCTAGCAAGAATGGTGATATTTCTTTGACTCCATCCCGTGTGTGTAGGCAGCGTGAGTACGAGGGTCTGAATGTATTGCTGCTTGGTTTGATGCACATGGTCTTGAATAGACTGAATAAACTGCACTGAAGTGTTGTTATATGTGTTCTCATCTGACGACTGTATGATACGGATATTTAATGAATATTGTTATTGTTATACAACTAGGATAGTTATTCTTGCCATATCCCGGTTTTTAACCACCAATTTGACCACGCACATATTTCGATGTATTGCTGATAAAGAATCTTGCTTACTTATTTCTTGCACCAAATCAGATTACAAAGTAGCCTCGGTATTACAGTGTATCGGCGGTGACCAGGATGTAACTTGATACTGGGCCCTTCAAATGTACATATCCTCCACCGGAATGTACATCACTAGTTTTGACTCCTGATATCCAGGAACTAACCGGATGATAGACGAAGCTAGATGTTACCACACTAACCAGAAGGAGGCAACAGTGCTAAATATACGCTACTCTACTTTTGCTGCACCGGCTAGCGTCTGAAGATTGGAATTCACTTGTGAATATATATAAAGGGCTGTATTCATTTATAATTAACACACATTAGTATTGAAACATTCATTTAGTTTCGCCACAAGCAAAAAAAGCCAAAGTGTCGGGTGGTTTCTGAAACGTACATGCCAAATGAAAAATCTACCCTCATTTGGCGCTTGGTGGGTGTTCATTTCTGCTTCCCCCTCCGACCTGTCTGAATTCCTTACACAACTCTTTGCCATCTCTCCATCCATTGTGCTACTTGGTGACTTCAACATACATGTCGATTCATCCGACTCCAAAACCTCCACAGAACTCCTGGACACTTTAAACATTTCCAATATCACCCAACATGTTGATTTTCCCACCCATAAAAAAGGGCACACACTGGACCTGGTCTGCACCTCTGGCATCTCCATCAGTAATCTGTCCTGCTCTGACCTCACCATCTCTGACCATCTGGCTATCACCATGGAGATTCTCATCCCTTCAATGTCAGTAAATGTTTAATTTCCCTCACACTTCCAAACAAAAATTGACACACTGATCAACGCCTCTGCCAACACAGTCTCTATTCCGAAACCCGCCTCCCCACCACTTTCAATTCACCCATTCACATCCTTCACTGAAATCACAGCAACGGACCTATCCTCCATTCTCACTGGCATGAAAACCTCAACCAGCATCCTGGATCCCATTCACTCCACTCTAGTCAAGGCTTGTCTCCCCTCACTCTCTGCCCTGATCACTTCAGTTATAAACTCCTCTCTGTCCACTGGCCTTGTTCCCCCCGCCCTCAAACCTGCTGCGGTCACCCCCTTACTAAAAAAAACCTGGACTCAACCCATAAATCCTCAACAATTTCCAACCCATTTCCAACCTCCCCTTCCTTTCAAAAATATTTAAAAAAACTCACCTTGACTGCAATAACCTCTATGAACCTTTTCAATCCGGTTTCCTTTCCAGACACAATACTGAAGCTGCTCTTTTAAAGGTCACCAATGACATTCTCCTTTCTGCCAACTCTGGTTCCCTCTCCATCCTCAGTGCCACCTTCGACACCATCAACCACTCCATCCTCATCACTCGCCTCCAGTCCATGACCATCTCCGCAGCCACCCATTCCACCCTCACCACCTGCCTTACTGACGTCAAAACATGGATGCAAAATAACTTTCTGAAACTCAACTGCGACAAATCTGAAGTCATCATCATCTGACCAAACTCCCTCGCCCGCTCCACCCAGGATTTCTCTCTTAACATTGATGGTTCCATTGTCACCCCCTCCAATCACTTGGTATCATCCTCGATCACCAAAACAGCCTTCTACCACCTTAGGAACATTGCCCGTCTCTGACTCTCCCCATCATTCTCTGCCGCTGAAACACTGGCCCATGCACTCATTTCATCCAGGCTCGATTATTACAACAGCATCTTTTATGGCTCATCAAAAATATCCTCAATAAGCTCCAATATGTCCAAAACTCTGCTGCCCGCATGCTCACCCCCTCCCGCCGCTCTGACCACATCACTCCTGTCCTCCACGACCTCCACTGGCTCCCGATCAAATACAGGATACACTTCTAAATACTTCTCATCACCTTCAAAGCCCTCAACAACCTGGCCCCCACCTACCTCTCTGACCTCCTCCACCGCCACACTCCTTACCGTCGCCTCAGGTGGTCTGCTGAGGCCAACCAATTCCATTCCATCAGGACTAAGCTCCAGACCTGGGGCAACAGGGCCTTTGCTGCAGTTGCCCCCTATCTCTGAATGCCCTCCCCAGCCGTATCCGCAATGCCAGCACCCTACCGTCCTTCAAAATAGCCCTCAAAACCACCTTTTCACTCTTGCTTTGACCCATAGTTGTTTTGTTTTGTTCTGTTTTTTGTTTTGATCTCATATTGTCAAGCGTCTTTGAGCATTGTGAAAAGCGTTATATACATTTTATGTATTATTATTATTACTTAACCTCACACTCATACTGATACAGATCTAATGTGTACTAATGTGTGCGACTCTTTCCTTTTGCAACTACTCCCCGAGGCCCATGCTGTGAAGAAGAATGTTTACTTAATCAACCTCCCGAGCTAAACGAGGATTCACACACAAACACACGGCCACACCCAAATTGTGTTCCAGAACATGCTCATTTGACAAATTTGCATTAAATGCATTCTTCCTTTTTTGTTAAAAATGTTGCTTTATTCATTTATTCAAACTTTATTTATACTCAAAATTACACTGAGCCATTACACTAATTTGTAGAGTCATCGAGTAATTACATGTAATTAATCAACATCAAGAATCAATATCACATAAACAAGACTAGAACAATTTTAGAACAAAAATCAGAATCAATTAACAATCAAACAGTTTCAGAAAATGTAAAAACAATTACAAATTGTGGTGACCTGCTTGCTCGCCAATGTTCTAAATCGACAAATGGACACTAGATTACCTAGTTTCAATGTACCCTGCAGGGCATTCCATGAGTCCGGGGCACAGGAGCTAAAGGCAGATCTACCAAGTTCAGTACAAACTCTAGGTGCTCTAAGAGGACCACCCAACCCTATTATACAGAATACAATGGTGAGTATTACAACTATCTCCGGTGATAAATCTGATGGTTGAATGATATACAGAGACTAACTGCTTAAGAGTGGAAGCCGCCGTATGTCTATAAATGACATCCCCATAATCCAAAACAGACAGGAAAAGCACACGATTGGTGCACAACCCAAGACAAAATCCACCAATTTTTGGTTACATAACAGGCAGAGCTTTCGCTCATTGTTGATGAATTTCTACTACAAATAATGCATTTTCATACATATTTCTACAGAAAAGACACAATAAGCTATTCAGGAAAAGATAGTGGAGCAGATTGCACGCTCATATGTGTGATGTGAATATGAGGGTCTTTGTTTCTTTAGTAGCAGTCCAGCCACCCATAGTTTAAAAGAGTACGACGTGCTCTTCTTCTTGGATAGTAGTACTCTGTCTGTATGGCTCCATTTGAAAAGTACAGGTAACCTAAAAAGGCATATATTATCATTAGTTTCACCCCAATTACTTTCAATAACAGGAATATACTGCTAGTGTGGAGGTAATTTTCCTACCATGGTTCTGAAAAGCAGCGTCCACTTTGTAGCCAATGCCAGGGAAGTTCCTGTATATTAATCTTGGGTACCCACCATCCATTTTGCCCCTCCTTTCATTGAAGCTACGGCAAAACCAGGAGTCGTCCATTTACCACAGTATGCATCACCACATGGTGTCTGTCTGTATCTGGATCCAGCCCATATATTTGTGTTTTGCCTAAATGATACTCACCTCCAGTATCTGTGTTTCACAAAGATGAGGGTTCTGCCAATGAACGACACATGAATAGCAGCATCTACCTTGGTGACAGACGGAGGAAGGCCAATGTTGCTGAGGGGTTTGGGATAACCAGGTAGCACAGTATTTCCTCTGACACCCCAGTAATGATCCCCTGTGAGATGAAAAGGTCGAGAGAAAGGTACTATTCTGTTCCTTACTGTTCCCTGCCTTCACTTAATGCTTCTTTATTGTTTAATTAACCAGGACGATCCGTTAAGAACATATTCTCATCCAGTACAGCAATGACAGAATACAATCTGGGACGTATACATTCTGATTTAGTTTTGGTCTGATATATGGTAACTATAAGCTCATTTTGAACCTTCAAAGAAGAAGGTAATGTCGCGGCTCTTATATTCATAAGCAGCATCGACATGGTTGATTCCAGGCCAGACAGACTGAATTTTCCTCATGGTGATGCCATCCCAGTAGCCACTCTTCTTCCAGACATATCTGATGAAGGAACACCACAATATTCCATGGTAAGTAAAATACATGGAGGTAAGTGACATTAAGAACAAATAATGACTTTCTTAATGTCTGCATCTGACTTTCAAAATAAAGGCTCTATCTGACTGTGATGGAGGAGCTTGCTCTTTGGAACTCTTATTACCGTATTTTCTGGTCTATAAGGCGCACTCAAAAGCCTTTAATTTTCAAAAAAAACGACAGTGTGCATTATAATCCGGAGCGCCTTATATATGGATTAATTCTGGTTGTGCTTACTGACCTCGAAGCGATTTTGTGTGGTACACGGCGCTCACGGCGCTCTGTCAAAATGTTTTAGTACGACTTTCTGGGGTCTGATGAGCGTCGGCATCGGGCGCCTTAACCCGGCGTTCGGTTCATCCCACAGCGCCAGTTCTGCTTACCAAAAGTGGCCCACTAGGCGGCTCGCATTCCCCGCCCGGCTCCAAGCCAGCGAGCCGGGCTTCTTACCCATTTAAAGTTTGAGAATAGGTTGAGATCGTTTCGGCCCCAAGACCTCTAATCATTCGCTTTA
>OMOT01086754.1:0-11536 GCA_900312575.1 Acanthochaenus luetkenii | reverse complement strand
CACTCTCTTTGCTTGTTTTCTTGAAAAAATCTTGTTGCCTCAGTAGACATGTTTTAAGTTTGGCGACCCGGTCCTCTCGCTCATCTCCCAGGTATTTTGCATACTCCTCAGCATGTCTAGTTGAGTAATGACGTCTGATGTTATACTCCTTGTGCACCTCAACTTTATCCGTGCATATTAGACACGTTGGGATGTCCCTGTGCTCAACAAAAAAATATTCCGTCTCCCACTGAAATTGTCTGTGCTCATCGTCAACCTTTCTCTTCACGGCTTTTTGAAAAAGACATGACTGGTGACAAAAAACGTATAGTACTGGGTAACAGGATATATTTTCCCTCCACTCGGTGACAGTCCCGAAACATGAGCTAATTCGTGTCGTTGTCACGAGCCTGAGCTATGGTAGCCCACAAGTGTCAAAAAATATAAAACGCCCAGATGCATGTGAGAAAAAACGCGCGGGCCGCACTAACACCAAACTTTGATTCCAGGCAGGGGGCCACAAAATATCATTCCGCGGGCCGCAATTGGTCCCCGGGCCGCGAGTTTGAGACCCCTGATCTATGTCATCTCAATTAATAGAGATAGAATGCTCTTCTGTATTGCCGCCTCATTTGTGATTTAGGCTGATATGACAGGTGTACAGTATTTTTACATAACAAATCTTACTAATGCAGCTTTAACACCTCATTTGAAATCTGAAAGAATGATACAACAATATGTTGAGTCCAACAAGCTTCTCATCAAGCCTTGGCAAGGTTGAATGCTTCCTGCTCAAACCCCACCCAGCCACCTCCACCAAACCCTCAAATTCAGTTATTGCACATTCAATTTCAGACAAGCTTTTGCACATCTGACATGTGCTGGCTTATCAATATCAATCTTTCTGCCTTTTTAAACACATGATCAAAAAGTAAACTTGAGAATCATGTGGATGCTTTAAGTCAGACATGAAATCGATGTGATTGTCAGGCTAGTTAATTTAGCGTGACTGCAGTCATTCCGGTGTTTGCTCTCCACACTCTGAATGAAAAAGTGCATCTTAGATCCTTTATGGGTTCTTTGGCTTGTCCCTGTTGGGAAATCCTTATCATTGCAATGTAGATCCCTTTAAAAATCTAAATGGCCGCTATTCTCCTAGTACGTAACCTGTATGAGGAATTTAACTTGTTGTTGATGTGGAAATACACATGTAATATGTTATAGGACATGCACAACATCACCATACAGAGTTCACACACTTATTTTACAATTAAATTCTAAAAACATTCCATAATTTTTCCATAACTTCATGACACATTTTTCCTGACTGTACCACTGCGGTGTAATGTAAAGCAACCTTTACAAATGCTATGACACTTAAAATTACTTTTGTTTGAGACATTTTCCCAAATTTCTCCTTTTATTTTCAATTGTAAAAAAATGCCACACTTTTTTTCCAAAAGTTTAATGATATTTGACAATTTTCCAAAAAATTTCCTGCCCTCGAAAACACATTTTCTAATTCCATATATTTTCCAAGATTTCCATGACCGTGGGAACTCTGACTATAAAACAAGAGCAGACAGTAGACTGTATACAGAATACACACGCATATGCATTCAGCATCAGTATTAGCTGACAGTGTTATTGCCAATATAGATATAGTTTAAATGAATGTTGAAGAAGTGCTGAAGTCTATAAGTGCAATCCAGTATACAATTATGATTACACTATACAATACAAAATGTAATTATTTAATGATTTTTCCTTTCCACTTTACTGTCTACAATTTATCTCCACTATCAGGTTTGGCATGGGGTAGCACCCATCCCCCCTGAAAGGTGATTGTCCCCTCATGGTTTCGCACATCCTCATTGGGTCAGAACACTGTCAATCTGGCTAATAGATCGTCCATGCAGCCACGTGACTGCTCCTGCTCCATGTGGAGGAAAACATCTGTGTTGCCATCAATAGTCAAATTCAGGTATGAATGCATTTTGACACTGTAAATATATTGTATGTTTTCTATTGGAACAAAATACAAGTATTTTTGGGTTCTGACTAATGCCAAGCTCATGTACCAGCATTTCGCTGCAAGATTCAGTGTGCAACGTCAGCCTATATTTAGCTTTCTACTAATTAATTAGTGACAGTTACGAACTGTAATGCAATGACAGCCAATTTTCAACACTGTATCCATTTGTGATAATCTAATCTAATCTAATCATGTTTATTTATATAGCTCTTTATACAAGCATGTCTCAAAGGGCTTTAAATAGCATCATATATACATACTAAGTCATCATTTACATCATACATTATATACTAACTACATCATATACCATACTGCACACAAACACACTCACATCTATGGGCAATTTAGAGTCTTCAGTTCACCTGACCTGCATGTCTTTGGACTGTGGGAGGAAACCGGAACACCCGGATGAAACCCACGTGAACACGAAGAGAACAGGCAAACTCCACACAGAAAGGACCGGGGCGGAGATTCACACACACAAACACACCCTCCAACCCCCAAACTCTATTTGTTCTTCGTCCCCCTTTTGACCACAATACAATTGCCACTGGCTAGCTACCCTCTTTGTGTGAGCAGCAGGATATTTCTAATACAGGGAAAAGAAACAATGATCCCAATATGAATTGTAAGTACTGTTCCCCGACATGCTTTTTGCTGACTTCAAAATGTACCCATAACTCTGTGTGTGTATGCAGACAGCATAAACCAAACGTGAAAGGAGTAAGATGTTTACATGCCACAGTAACCTTAATATGGGAGTCAGCCAGGTATCTTAACTTATTCTAACCGAGTTAGGACATTTACATGCGTGTTTACATGCGTGTTTACAAACTTGGTTGCCTCAGTAACCAGGTTAAGAATGTCTCTGCATGTAAAAGTAGCCAACGTCTCAGCAATGTAATCTTGCAAGGTCATTCAGAGGGTATATGATTAAATGTTCGCTAGGTTACCCATATGTTTTAGGTTTTGGAATGTCACCAAATGAACAATGGAAATCTGAGTGCATGGAGCAGGGTGGGTGCTTGTCATCACAGGGGGGTTGAACACGCAGCATCCTGTGGAAGACAGTCCCCCCTACTCACTACGCCGCCCTGCTGGGAGTTTCCATGAAATCATATCATCCACGTTATCTGCCTTTTCAAATAAAGGTGGATACTAAGTAGGCAGACTTGTTCTGTGGTTAAAATGGCTCCAACTTATTAAATAAGCACTTCTTCATAGATTGTTTTTCACAAAGTTTCAATTCAATAAGTAAAATAAACAAGGAAGTGTTTAATTTGACAATCAGATCCACAGGACAGCTCCAGTAGTGTATTAAGGTAGCTGTTCCCTTCTAAATGAATGGCTGTTTGCAACACTGTGGGGTAGGATGGTGCTGTAGCAGGGTATGAGGTGTAGTTACCTCCGCCAACGGAATTCGTGGGAGGTTGTGTTTTCACCCCTGTTTGTCTGTACGCAAGATATCTCATATATCTAAGTTATGGGTGGATTTGTATGAAACTTGGTGGAGAGATAGGTTATTACATTACATTACATTTCATTACGGCATTTAGCAGACGCTTTTATCCAAAGCGACTTACATGTCATACCGTTGGCGGAGGCAGCCATGCAAGGTACCAACCTGCTCAACGGGAGCAATTTTTTGGGGGGGTTAAGTGTCTTGCTCAGGGACACTACGACAGATTTTTTCCCGGGAGGAGCTGGACTCGAACCGCCGACCTTGCAGTTGCGAGGCGGGAACTCTACCTCCTGAGCTACTGCCGCCCATCACACCATGCACCACACTACACACTCACAGGTTATGGGACCAGGACCAATTTATTAGACTTTGGCGATGATCCGGATGTGGTAGGACAAAGGACCCTGGTGTGGCGGAGGCATGCCCTCTACGATTGCTCTAAATCATATTGATCAAAGTGTTTTTGGTATGCTAAAGACTGCAAGTACCTCTGAACTAGTGCTTTAAGTGTGCCACCTCCTCATGTTCTGATGACAAAACTGTGAGTCTACCGTAATTGGTTGAACCTGAAATATGAAAACATGCCCAGAAACTTAGTTTAAAGCAGCAAATAATGCCTGACAAACAACTTCCTAACTTTTCAATAACTTCTCATGGCTTACCCCTTAGACATGTCTTTAAAATGGCAAAATTGTAACTTACTTAATTTGTAATTTTTACTCACTGTCTCAATAACACAGAACACTATTTCACAAACACCTAGTGGAAGCCAATATAACAATCTGTGGCACACTCGTGGGAATTGAGTGTCCACCGGGCCGGAGATGACAGAGACAAATGTCCACAACGGGGTTTACGATCAGAACACAGCTTTATTTACCGTGTTTCTCGGTACAAACAGCCAGCGGTTAGGTAGTAGTCCAGGCAAGGGTTCAGCACCAGAAGGATCCTCGGACGGTCAGGGGTTCGGCACACAGCGTACTCCGTCTTCCGCTCCGGCATCTACTAGCTGGTCTTACGCTTCCTTACTCTCTACCTCCCTCTAACTCCCATGCCACACACTACCTCAGGCACTCTATCTCACACTACCTTACGCACACACTTCTTCACTACGGGTCACACCCTTCCTTTCTAGCTAACTCCTCCTCTTAAAGGGGTCCGCTCTCTCTCCTGATTGGCCCCGCCCTTCCCCTTTAACCTTCCTCAGCTGTCTCCCATCTTGCTGAGTAAGGGGAGGGCTGTCCCTGGGCTCTAACGCCCCTATAGGAACCTGTCCACACTGCCCCTCTTTCCACCTTCCCCTCCTAAACTCTCTCTGTCTGCCACAAATCGTATCAGTATTCGTAAATGTGTTGTGGAGCTGCTGTGGAGCTCTTGTTCAACCATTATGCATCGCTTACAAGACAGTTCATGTAGTGTTGTTAGATCATTCATGGTTAGCAATGAAACCTTTGTGTAGATCCTTTTGAAATGTGTGTATAAAGCTTCCATGTCTGTCAATGCATGTTCAAGTTGTTTTAGTAAGGGATCTGTCTGAAACCATTCCTGATACTGAACCCTTAAAGGTTCTTCTGCAGGCTCAAAATGGTGTTCGCATTATTATACATCCTAGACATAGTTTGTGGAATACACTGGGACTGAAAAAAGCTAGAATGCCAAAAGTCATTCATACTTATAGTAAATATAGTCTGCCTCTTTTTTGAGTTTACATCCATATAACAAGGACTCTTTTGGAACCCTTTTATTTTAGAGTGCAGTTGGCATGAGGACATTTGTTTTAATTTTTGAGGGCAAGTGGAGGGGAGTTAATGCCTGCACAGTGATAAGTTATTCTGTAAGTAGTGCCCAATGCTTTACACACTAAGTAAAGGCTCTGACACACAATATTATACAATATATCATACATCTATATTTCATGTTGAATGGAAACTATATTCATTCACATTCTTTTAGATGTTCCTTCTAGAAATAATAGGCAATGGCAAGTGAAAATGAAAGTATAGTTCACTGTACTGTTTATTTACATAAAGTAATACACAATTACGCTGAAAAGTTTTTTTTTTTTTAATGTCCTGACCTCAGCCCGAGGACCCAATGCCATAAAGGTCCCATATATATGTGTTTGTGTGTAGTGTAGTGTGGTGCATGGTGTGATGTACTATGTATATGATGCATGCAATGTATACTTGTATGGGGGTGGCAATAGCTCAGGAGGTAAAGTTCCCACCCCGCAACTGCAAGGTCGGCGGTTCGAGTCCAGCTCTTCCCGGGAAAAATCTGTCGTAGTGTCCTTGAGCAAGACACCTAACCCCGAATTGCTCCCGTTGAGCAGGTTGGTACCTTGCATTGCTGCCTCCGCCAACAGTATGACATGTAGGTCGCTTTGGATAAAGGCGTCTGCTAAATGCTGTAATGTAATGTAATGTAATCCTCAATGCAAATGTAGGATAAGGGCGCCCTTGTTATCCAAACCCAAAACGTGGGAATATACATGTATACGATGTAAGATTAAGGATATGGTGTTTACATGCCTTAATATCCTGGATAATATCAGCATATTCTAATTGTAATTTTTATTTAACAAAGTTATATGAGCTTTTCCTGCTATTGTGTAAGGGATATGAAATGTACAGGGTCCAACAGGGTCTAACACTTAGATTGATACTTAAGTAGGCCATGTCATTTTAGGATACAAATGTGCATGTAAACAGATTCACTGAAACAAGAGTGTAATTATAGAGCCAGTTTCAAAAGTAGGTATACATTTTTATATATATTCATATTTTTCCTGTTTCCAGGTATATTTATTTTGGTAAAATGGTTAAATAAGTTCAAATGACTAAACTTATACAGCTTTGTTTTACATGTATATTATTATTAGTATTATTAGTATTGTTAGTATTATTAGTATTATTAGTATTATTAGTATTATTAGTATAAAAATTGTACACCCACTTTTGAAACAACCAGAAATTGTTAAATGTGTTTTATAATGTTTATAATGTAAAGGTTAGAGTAAAATTTATCTAGATGTTTCGATGTTAGTAGATAAATGCCTTCTTTGTCACTTACCATGTATGTAAAACAAAGTTATTATGATTAATAATAATAATAATAATAATACATTTGGAGGCGCCTTTCAAGACACCCAAGGTCACCTTACAGGGCATAAAACAAGACAGTCAAAATTTGAGGGGGAAAAAGTGTCAGTTCAAACAAACAGCAGGAAATATAATACAGTGAGACACAGGGTATTAAAAAAGAAATTGTAATAATAAAATAGTTGTAGAAGTTTCATTGCTGCTTATTTTAGATGAGAATTTAAATGAAACTTTAATTATTCTCGTGGGGGAATTGGGTCATTGCAGCAGCAAATAGTGATAGGATACAGCAAAGAAAAATAGAATGTAAATAAGAATATAGCAAATGCGGGTTATGAAAACATATGCAAGTGACAATTTCAGCACTGAAATATGTTAAGTAGAAATGTATGAATGTAAAGGCTGAACAGAAGTATGGAATTACAGTATTATTAGATAACAGCAGTTACTGAGACAAAAAGTATGAATGCAGTATATGTACAATATGAAAATATAGAAAAAAACATGAAATATATGCTGTATTAAATATCAATATATGCAATATATAACCAATTAGATGGATAGGGTAACATGAGGAAAACAAATATGTGAATTCTGATTCTCTGATCTCTAGCACAGCACTCTATGGGTTGCCATTGAACACCATACAAAGGCCTGCAGTATGTTTGTTCCCTTTGGTGCACGATTAGGTATTTTTTGCATGTTGCTGTGAGTGGCTGAGGTAATGCCTGATGTCCACATGCCACTGTGAGGGCGAGTAAGATCCCATCTGGGATTGGTAAGAGTCTCTCCACTTCCCCTGGAGACTTTAAGATCTTCCCTGATTACATGTGGCAGCCTCTGACCTGTACTGAAGACCCTCTCCTGACATGCAAGATTGACGATTATCGATGCAGAAACCTTTGTTAATTCAACGTAAGGTTAGTGTGCTCTCCCTGGCTGGCTAACAGTTATAACCTCATCTATGAACTACCGGTAAATCTAATGAAATCAAGGTCGTTTTTTGTCAGGGCTAAAAATAAATTATGATCTTGGTTGTGCGATATGATTTTTGTGCTCCAGGAACCCGATGTTGGGCTTGTATCTTTTTGATGCTGCATGCAATTTAAGATTTTCTCCAGTGGCTGTGGAAACTGGAGCTCCCTCTTTGATTGAGTGAATCACCTGCTATGGAAATTATAAACACTGAGCAGAAATTTACATTAGGCACCCAGTGGAAAAGTGCACTATGGTGATGGCTTTGTCTGAACGATGGAGTAATAAAATCTCTTTTGTATACAAGACATATTTCATCAAGGTATCTGCACTTCTTCATTCCGACTCTTTAAAAGCCATTTCATCCATCTTCAAAAAGAGCTGGAAGAGCCAAGCGTGATCAATTCAAAAATATTTTGACTGCAACTGTGAAGCACACTGTTTTTGTACTTAACTTTCCTAAAGTGAAAATTGTTTCCCTTAAATCTAGACTCAGTTTCTTCCTAATGGACAAATGTCTTGCTGTATAGGAAGTTGCACAGACACATTAAAATGCCCTCAATTAAACCATGAGTGATCATAGTCAAAATTACATTGAAGTGATAAAACAGCAATTTCACACAAACCAGTGCACATACAAGTCAATGGTAAAAGCACTGGGACAGGGAAGATAAATTCAATGATTTTGCTGTCAAGTAATGGAAATCTGATCAAATGTTGTTAATGATGCCAAAGCTAGTGATTGTGATTATTTGTTCCTTCATGTTAAGGCACTTAAATATCAGTATCACCAGTTTCTCCCAAATTCAAGTGAGCATATAGTGGGACGAATAAATATAAAGTGAAGTCAGTGCAGGTTGCATATCCTTTCAATGCTTTACACTCATGCAGTAGTGCATCTGAGCCACACTATTACAATATAGCAGTGTAAATCTGTTTTTCATACTAAATGGCCTTGCGTGAGAATGGATGTGCAGCTCTCCTACCATTGAATGCCTTGCCTTGACCAAGTGTACCAGCCAAAAACCTTTGCCTCAACTCATAGAGGCTCAGTTTACCTGGGGAATTCCCCCGAGTTTGTTGGTCAAGTTAGCCAAGAGCAACTCTACTGCTAAAGAAACCCTTGAAGCATATGGAGCAAATGTGTTGCAATGTTGAAAATGTATTTGTGAGCTTTTCCTTCATGGCTATCAAGGGTTTATGTCCTGATTATGTGGGTTGTCTAAAGAAAATTGAAAACAAGTTTTTGTAAACCTCTAATTATGTTTAAAACAACCATTAATTTCCCTATAAAGATAAATCCAGAAACCTTGTATGGGCAGAAGGGTGATACACTTTTAAGCCTTATAACCATAGGAGGGAGGGCAATCATGTGATCATCCATGTATATTCTACACTGTGCCAGACTACTGTGCATCATAAAATACCATTGAGAGTGTGTGTGTGTGTGTGTGTGTGTGTAGGTGTATGTGTATGTGTTTGTATGTATGAAAGCATGTATGTATGTACTGCATCTATGTATGTACGTATTTATGTATGCATGCATCTATATATGAATGTATGTATGTACGTATGGGACCACACTTTCCTTTATTCACCTCCTCTTCAGTATTTATTGAAGTTCTTTCAAAAGCTTTAGCTGTGCAAAATATGTACCATACCAACTTTTCAGCAACACTTGCATTAAAAAGTCATTTGTTGATACTGGGGTGTTCTAACACTTGTGACTGGTCCAGATTTAGGATTTAGCTCTACCATTAAGGCCGAGTCTAAGCACACGCTACAGTTGCTGTGTGCAGTTCTTCAGCAGCTACCCAGGCTCAAAGTAGCGCAGACGTTTAAATCCACACTTGCTGTCACTTTAAGTGCACTTGAGGCCTCATTTATTGCAGAGCACTTGTAAACTTTCCCATTAAAAACAAAACAAGTACACGTCTATTGAGGATGTTAAGTGTAGTTTTCCATTTATCAATGGCTGGGGTGAAGCCAGGCAGATGTGCACCAAGACGAGCTTTGCCAGACTTTCTCTGAAGACATTAGCGTTCCACAGCAAGAGAGCACACTCATCCTTAAGAAATTCAATGATGCGATTAATTGCTAATCTGCTTACCATTTTAACCAATTCTGCTTTTTGGATGGTTCGTCTGACAAATTCTGAGTTATTGAGTGTTTTAGGTAGACCAGCGGAAACAACAGCAGTGATCTGTGCTGCCCTCCAGACGCTCTGGTGGACATTCGAGGCAACCTTACAGAGAAGTTATGGAGGCTTGTAAATAATGAACTAGTGCCCAGCATGTATTTTATAGAAAGTGATGTACAGGAGGTGGCCAACCCAAGTGCAACATCAATCCAAACAGGCACAACATTTTCACAATATCATATTACGACACGGTAAAACAGAATATTAAAAGAGCTTTGGAAACTGTTTTGAACTGATATCAGAAAAATCCCAGAACAAAGCAAGTAGCAGCTATGGACGACTACAGACATCGTCTCAACTCTCAATGGGACGCTACATTTACACGGGTTTTCAACATTGCTGCAGGCTGTCGTATCAACATCTATTCAACGTCGAAATGTTTGTGGGGTGAAATGTATTCTGGCACTGTCTGGCAAATCATCATGATGGGCCTTAATTAAATATCATGCATTCGGTTGGTTCACAGCTGATATATAAGAGAGACAGACAGGCAGATAGACAGAAAGTAGAGGGGGGGCGGTGGCATGTAGTACCTCCCTTCAGTGAGGGAACACATGGATTTGGGTCTGCTAAATGTCAACATGAGTAAGTCATGTATCACTTTGTTTCCATGATTTCTCCACAATTAAATCATTAAGTGTCATTAAGGGACTTGTGTAATAGCCCCTCTGGTGCTGGTGGACGACTGGATAGAAATTCAGTTCTGCGCCTGTTTCAGTGTGCAGCCAGGGGGGAATTAGGGTGACTGGAAATAAGTAACAATGCAATACTATATTTGAGTTGTTAATTTGATAGTTATAACAACAGAATATTTGTGTATGAATCCACAACAATCACACACGAAAGCCACAGACTCGTTTCCAGTGTGGTCTTTGCCCAAAAATGAATGTAAAGTTGAACTCTCTAATATAAGAAGTCTCATTGTTAATGTTGTGACGGGGGGGGAAAAGAGGGAAAAGGGTTTAATGTTCTGCATCCAGTTTGGCAAGAGACTTCAGTGCTGCCGCGCCAGGTCAACATTCTGGAAAATGAAAGAGTCATTATGAATGGAAACACTTTTATTTAGATCACTACTTCACACAGTAATTATTACATACAGAGTGTAATGAGTCATTGCAAGAAGATTAGCTTGTTAATCTCAAAAAAACAAAGTCCTGGAAGACATTGAATGTTCACAAAGCATCCAGAATTATCAAATAATGTTTCATGCTTTGTATTGTAAACATGAGGAAACTGATACCAGTTTTTTAATATTGAACAAAGTGTTGCAGAGGCGAAGGCCTCCGCTTTAACCGGGCCAAAGCTCTGGAGAACATTCATTTGAGAGGAAATGTAAGATATGTTCCGTCCTAGGTCATTTTGACATTAAAGACACAAGCTGGAACCATTACAAGCAGAGCAACACACTGGAGCGTTATGCCTCATACTTCTCTAATGAATAGATGTGTAATAACTTCAACAGGCAGTTTTCAATTACATCCTACAACAATGGTTTTTATTCCTTGGAATACCAACTGAATCGTATACACATCCATGCAAATACCTTGTGTACTTGCTGCTTGGGTAACAAATTGCCATATCATGTGTTACAATTACCTCCTCAGTTTGGCTAGCCAATACATCTTTCCAATGAAACGGGTTGAAAGCTATGAATTATGGCCATATTTCAGTCTAAAAGAAACAAACCACTAATTGCGACGTGGCCTCTCGGTAATTTCAAGAGAGAGCCCAGAAAGGCGCTCCAGCATTGGGGAAATCATTTACTGCTGCTCCTGCTTTATTTT
>OMOT01086751.1:0-15495 GCA_900312575.1 Acanthochaenus luetkenii | reverse complement strand
GAATCTATTATGTTTTTGAACTGCTGCATAATTTGGTTCATGCAGTCTAAATAAAATGTCCATTGCATCTACAGTAAACCTTTACTGCACCTCTTTTTCACTTTCTGCATAATATGACACATTGTTTAACTGTCCTACAGGGCAATACATGGAACTGCCCCCCCTTATCTGCAATCCCTGGTCAAGTTCCAAACTTCAGCTCGTCCGCTCCGCTCCTCCACTCTTGCGGGTCGCCTAGCCCCCCCATCGCTGCGTGGGCTTGGAAGGTGCTCGTCACGGGCTCGACTCTTCGCATCCCTGGCACCGCAATGGTGGAATAAGCTCCCCCCTTCAGTCAGGACAGCTGAATCGCTACCCATCTTCCGCAGGAGACTAAAAACCCATCTTTTCTGACTACACCTAGACCTAGACCTAGACCTGAACTGACTATCTCCTTCTACTCTTTTCTTCTCCCCCGCCCCAAAAAAAGAAGAAAATACACTAACAACTCTGACTACTAATGCTACTGCTCCTATTGAAGTGTTTCATGCTACTGCTCCTATTGAAGTGTTTCATGCTACTTGTTCCTATTGAAGTGTTTAGCTGAAGAAAGACTGCGTTGTATAGTTGGTCTGACTGATGTGGATGACATTTTTTTACTATTGTAAGTCGCTTTGGACAAAAGCGTCTGCTAAATGATGTAATGTAATGTAATGTAATGTAATGTAATGTAAGTGGTAAAACATACATTGTGTTTTCTTGGCTTTTAAAAGTAATCTTGGTTCTATAGTATATACAGTAATTCATTTAGTTTGGGAAGTGGGCAGGGCAATGAGTGGGGGCTGGGGGGGTAGGAGGAGGTTCTACTGAAAAAGAATGGATTTTTGTTTTTTCAATGGAAGAAATGAACGTGAACTAGTTCATTTTAATCTGTGTGAACTGAACTTTGAGCTAGCTCTTGTGAAGTGTGAACTTGCACAACACTGTCCATATGTGAAACTACTTGGTAATGGACAATGGAATAAATTATTAACTTCTGGTGAAAATGCGACGTGGAATTGGCAAATCTTGACAATTGCATAGTGTTGGCAGAGGTAGGCATTCTACCGAGTGCCATCTAGTTTATTATTTGGCAGCATGTCTTTACAGTGCAATACACTATGGCTTCTGTGATGTTTTTGTGGTTCTTTGTTTTTTTGTTGTAGGGCATAGTGCTGGAACATGCTGCGAATTAATGTTAGTTGCACAGTAGTTCACAGAGTAGTTTGCTGGTTCTTGGTGGCTACCACAACTAACAGCAGCTCTAAAGGATGATACTGTCTCAAATGATGGAATGGGTTCCTCTAACTTTATTAGCATGGATCTTCAACACAGTTTACTCACTTCTCTGTTTCTTGGTCTCATCAGTGGTGTCTTCCTCATTTTGTTCATCTTCCTTCCTAGCCTACAACATTTTAACAACCAGTACAGTGGTGCATGGTGCTGCACTGGACTTATTACTGTTATGTAATGGGTAGTTCTATTCTCAACACACCATAGGCTGTTCATGTGTCACTTGGTAGATTTAAAATATATTATATTGGGTTTTTTTCTACTTGACAGAAGGGCCAGCATGTCCATGTGCTGATGTATCTCAGAGCCTGTAGTATTTCCACTAAATCCTTGTTGAACTGCGGTGGTAGTAACCTTTATAGACCAGCTGATGCTCCTTCTGTCACTACTTTTCATTGCAGTTGTATTGGCAGATTGATTTTTCCATTTCCCATTTCTGGCAATTCATATTGCTTGTGGAAGTGTTTGGCTAGCTAGTGAGATGAATGTAAGTTTCCCTGGTTTCCTGATAATGTAAGTCATTTCATTTAACAACATTAGATTGTTTGATTTAGGTTTAGCATATTATTTGTTTGACTTTGCTGTAAGTGGACTTAATCCTTTGTTGAGGAACTTGCCCTAAACTACTTTTCACTTGTTATATATCTATCAAAAAATATATATTTAGGTAGTCCCTTTCACACATGCAGTTTCCTCCAGAAATCTTCTGGACATTTTCCACGTCGGGGTCATGTGTGAATGGTAGCCGGAGTCTATGTTCTGGAAAAGTTGATCCAGCAATTTCCCCCCTCAAGACCTAGGGAAATTAACTAATGTTACTTTGCGACGATGGTGTGAACAAAAGCCGTAAGATTCCGGGGTTGAGCACACAAAGGTTATGACAGTAATACGCTTTCACGTAGAGCGAGCCAACCAATCACTGGGTTGGTGGAATTAATTCTCACAGCAAGAATTTGTTTGGAGCAGGAGTGTTTAAATTTAGAAACTGCTAATTGTTTAAAAAAAATTCTGGGAACTGGACAGACTCTGAGACAGGAGAGCTACTAGCCATCTGAGTGGAGGACCAAATTAATTGGCAGCCACAGGAGCTCCTCATCTGCTATTTTTCTAAAACAATAACAAGTGATGCCTTCTGTCGCATTCCTTAAATGCGACATCTTGCCTCACCTATCTGGGACCATTATGTGAATGCATTCTACACGTAAAATGTTTATAGATAGTAGTGAACAGGGTAAACCACTAGTGCTGCCAGAAAAGTTAACACAGCAGTCTTACGGGTTCTGTGTGAAAGGGGCTTTATATAATTGCCATTTTATTGCCTAGCCCTACAAATGCTCATAGCACACACACACAATATTTTTGGGGCCCCTGGGCTTCAGTCAAGGTATGCTGGTGCATTATTCCATGCGCAATAAGATGCATATTGCAGAAATATTTTTCAGCAGTGTTTTTGAAACAAAGTCTGTTCCAAGCCCAAGTAAATTAGTGAGAAATTCAGCTGGAGTGGACCAGAGCCGGTCGGGTCCACCTGGGTCCCAGCAGATCAAGGACTTTGTTGCACTGACCTGTCGACCAGGTAATCCCAGTTGAGGGTGGTCCAGTCCCAGGCCATGTTCTTCCCTAGTGGGTTCCAGGAGACGTATCGCACCACGGTGAACAGATCCTGACTCCTCACAACACTTTCATCTTTAGATGCCTCCAATAGCCTTTGGGAGAGCACAAACTTTAGTATTGTAATATATCCACTTTTCATACATCTCAGAAACACTGAGGACCATATTCGTAAAACTCAGCAGTAACGGCTGCGGCACAGTAATTTGAGGTGATTCATAAAGTTACCGTGGCTGTGTGGAGACACTTTACTGTGCCGTTATTGTCTGCGGTGGCCCAGGTGAAAGTCAATGAAAATCAATATGTAAATTAAGTGTTGTGTTATGTTAAACAGCTCCCTGATCAGCACAATGGATCACAAACTAGCAATGTCAGCAAGGCCAAGAAAGCCAAACTCTCCAGCAGAAGTCTGTATATTAAGAGAAAGGTTGTCACCCAATGCAAAATGTATTATTCACTAACAACCTGTTTCCAAGGACAGCACTGACACACACTGGCACAAGCCATAGGAAATAATGGGTTTCAGGGCACAGGGGTGCCGTTGCCATGTCCAATCTGAAAAGGCCTTTATTCTTGTTCTTTCTGTTATAGTTTCAGTTGTTTTTGTGTCACTTTTATGTTTTTCTTTAATCATGTCACTTTTAGTTGCATCATTGTATGAAATGTGCTCTATAACATTTTTTACTTCATCATAACTATCAGAAATGTGGCTTTACTAATATACAACCCAGGTACTGCAGGATAATAAGAATAGCTACCTAAATATGTAATCTCTTCATGGGCAAAAAATAGAAAATAAACAATATACAATTAGTTGAGGTTGTGGGATTTGTAATAAATCATAGCATTACAGATCATACACCTTTTATAAGAAGCTAAAATACCTTGTTTCTATATCAAACATTCCTAACCTTTGTTCAAATAACCATTCTGAAAAGAAACTAGTTGTTTTGTTTACTTGTATAGCAGGCCCACATTCTCTATGGATGCCAGTCCATACAGCAGCCTGTCCTTCTCTTGGGCCAAAGTAGCATCTTTGTACCTCTGGAACATTATATTCCACTTTTCTTCAGTGCCTGAGTTCTTCATTCCATATCGGTAGACCAGCAACCTCAGGTTCACTGCCACTTTGCTGGAGGCCAAAAGATCATCAGAATGTTACATCATTAGCAACGTTTATATGCAGAGTACCCTGCTATTGACCATGCTCCAGTTAAAGGAAAAATCCACCCTTAAACCACTATTGGGGGGCAGTAGCTCAGGAGATAGAGTTCCCGCCCAGCAACCACAAGGTTGACAGTTCAAGTCCAGCTCCTCCACACACAAAAAATCTGTCATAGTGTCCTTGAACACCCCAAATTGCTCCTGTTGAGCAGGTTGGCGCCTTGCATGGCTGCCTATGCCAATGGTATGATGATATGAAAGTCGCTTTGGATAAAAGTGTCTGCTAAATGCTGTAATATTGTTTCTGGGTCCATTTTGTTGTTTGGTGTTATATTTTTCTTATTCCTGTGGAAAGCTGACGATGTATTGTCACGTTAAGATATATTTACAGAGAAACTCTTGCTCTGTGAATCTGAGGGTCTGACATTTATCGTTGATGTTTTAAATAGCTGAAACATTTTCTGCTATCAATCTCGTTGTATGTTATATGTTAAATATCATTAGAATTACCAATATTTATTCTATGTACAATAGGCAGACAGATAGATAGATACTATGTATTATACATTGTAAAATATAGAATACAATACTGATTTATTTAATGATATATCAAATAAAACTGTGATAGGGGAGTTTCCAATTAACATGAATAGACTTAACATTATGTCTGTTATAAGAGCTTCTAATTGCTAATACACTATTATAACACATTATAAACCATTATATTTGCAAGTCTTTCCCAAAGGACATCCCTGCATTTACTGCACTGAATCCACTGACATGATTTGTTTGAAATGACCATGGACTTTTACTTTAATTTACTGTAGTGTTGATACCTGAGGTTTCCATCAATCCACTGGTCAAAAATGCGAGATGCTTCGTCCAGGGCATCCTGATCTCCCATCTGACAAGCGATACCAAGGACGGTCTCTGTCAGTAACCTGTCAGACAAATCTGATCTGAACTGATTCCATGAACTGATTATGTATACAAGTTGATAACAAGTCCTGTATACTCTATTGTCACATTTATGGCATACATGTATGGTTTAGTGTTACGAACAATGTATTTGTCAAAGAGAAACAATTTGTTGGTTTAAATGAATGAGAAAAAATACAGAACCGAAACTCATCAACAGACAAAGCTTTCAAAGGATAAGTTTGCTATTTTGGACATTAGACCCAATTTGTGGACTGTCTACCATGAACTTGACGCATAGAGACCATAATTTCACAGATCTGTTCAGTATTGCGCTTGCTGCAGCTCTCCTGCAGGCTCTCGATGGACATTTCACAGGAGAGCATACTGACCTGTAAGAATACACCCTGAGCTTCCCGTCTCAGAAAAGCACATTTATCGTAGTTTGTCCAAATAATTTACGATTGCCCAATTAACTTGTATTGTAGCCCAGTGAGAGCCTGCAGGAAAACTAGCTCAATACTGAACCGATCAGTGAAATGATGGTCTCTACGTGTGAGGTTCATGGTAGACTGTCCGCAAACATTTACGGCCCAAAATAGCGAACTTTCAATTCATTTTTTATATACTGTCCTTACCTCTCTGTCTGTGTTCCTTCATCTTGCCATCCAAGTCGCACAGAGATTTCTCTAACATAGTCACGAAATAGTTTCTAGGAAAAAGGGGGGAGGGGGGGGAAACAAGTGACATGATTTAACAACAGGAACATTTTTAAAACCTTAGATTTAGTCTTTGTCTCCTTAAAGGGGCATTGCGTAAGATTTTGACTACCCCGTAGCACAAAATGACAAGGCAAAATGCAAGGGGTTGATAGGGTTGTTACCAATACCAATGACTCCTGATATTTCTGGCTTTCAAAACTCTTCACTAGACATTTCTCTTGGATCTCTATTCCAATTAGCTACATTACTGGTTTTGTTGTTAAAATGTTACTTCATTATTTATATAAATTAAGTTGTCGATGTTTTTGCAATTCTTTGGTCACTTGGATTTGGCAGGAAATCTGCTAGATTGCTTTATCGCAAAAAGAAATATTGCTTTACAGCATAAAACAGGAAGAAGACATTCTTCTTCCAGGGCAAACGGAGCAAATAGGAACATCCTCTTTGTTACAGGAAGCCACGGGTTTTATGGGAAATATGGTTTTAATTTTGAGAAACACTTGCACTAACAATGCATGAGATACAGCCTACCAATTGTCTCAACCATGGTCTAATTAGTTTATGGTAATTATAGTATCATAATTAAAGGTGCTACATTTTGTGTTTTTCAAAATTAAGACCACATTTCCCATAAACCCTGTTGCTTCCTGTCACAAAGAGGATGTTGCTACTTGTCCCCCCTCCCCCTCCCCCTCCCCCTCCCTGGTGTCGCTCGGTTTGTTTGGAAGAGCCAGAAGAAGGACTTATAACAGGACTTGATAACAGCCAATATGCATTCTGACAAGATAAGCTAAAATCAAGTTGAAACTACCTAGTTAGAATAGTGGAACTGGAATAAAGTTGTGGGTTACTTGTAAAGTAAAATGGTTCCTGTTTTGTGACATAAAGCAATCCAGCAGATTTCCTGCCAAATCCAACCTGCTGGCGCACAATGTAAAATACATTGCTGACGATCCTTCTTGGCAATGGTCTTGTTTGTTTATAGTAATTATACTAATGTATCAAAATGAATATAGTAATTATTTATTGATTTTAAAATGCTACACACAGCACCTTTAAAATGACAACATACTGATGTTTAAAATGCTATACATGCCTTTAAAAACAAGGTATACAATTACACTGATAAGCATATTTTGCTGATGTGGTGTAGTTACAATTGATGAGATGACACAAAAGCCTCAATGTGAATTATTTCTTTCTTTTTTCAATTCAACAGATCAACATGTGGAATGCTTAGCAGGTCCCTCACCTGAAATTTAGGGTAGAGTGCGTTGTTGTCTGATAACATATCCCGAACATAGGCAATAGAAGAGGCCACACGGTCCCAAACTATGTAGTCAGTCTCATTTGTCAGGTATTTGGTCAGGTTGAAGGCATTACCATAATCTATAACATCTGCCCTGATCAGTGAAATGAAACAGTAATTTGTCATCAATATGATAGGGGATATGTATTTTTGTACTGTGTAGTTTTGGATATGAGCTTACCTCCCAAGAGCAAAAACATCATCAATGTAACTGGTGCGATCAGCTGCATCAAACTCCTGTTAAGCGAACAGAGTAAAATTGGATGAAACAGCAGCAATCAGTAATAGGAAATAAAAATAGAAATAAGAATAGAAGAAATGGGGGTTACATAGTCAAGCGCAAGCAACAATTTCAACACTATCCATCTTCAACCGCTTATCCGAAGTCGGGTCATGGAGCAGCTCCAGCAGGGGCCCCCAAACTTCCTTTTCCATGGCCACACTAACCAGCTCTGACTGGGGGATCCCAAGGCGTTCCCAGGCCAGCGTGGAGATATAATCCCTCCACCTAGTCCTTGGTCTGCCTCGTGGTCTCATCCCAGCTGGACGTGCCTGGAAAACCTCCCTAGGGAGGCGATCAGGTGGCATCCTTACAAGATGCCCGAACCACCGCAACTGGCTCCTTTCAACGCAAAGGAGCAGCCGCTCTACTCCGAGTCTCTCACAGATGACTGAGCTTCTCACCTTGTCCCTAAGGGAAATGCAAGCCACCCTCCTGAGAAAACCCATCTCGGCCGCTTGCATCCGTGATCTCGTTCTTTCGGTCATGACCCACCCTTCATGGCCATAGGTGAGAGTAGGAACAAAGATTGACCGATGGATCGAGAGCTTTGCCTTCTGGCTCAGCTCTCTTTTCATCACAACGGTGCGGTAAAGCGAGCGCAATACCGCTCCGGCTGCTCCGATTCTCCGGCCCATCTCACGCTCCATTGTCCCCTCACTCATGAACAAGAACCAGAGATACTTGAACTCCTTCACTTGGGGCGAGGACTCATTTCAACACTAGAACATGTTAAAGGAATACAGTGAGTTTTTAGGATATTGTCCCGTCGGTCAACTAACCTATTGATGAGAACATAGACATCATCCATATGATCCGGTAGATCGTCGGCTCTTGTGCTCACTTTAGCATACTGTGGCATCTCCCAATGCCACTGCCACCTAACGGGCAGCAGAGGGAGCCAGAGGGTAGGGTGGAGCCGGCGTCAGCTGGGGGTGGTGATTTTGGTGGTTACATTCCTTGCCACATCACCCAAACCTGGAGGTAACCCAGCTGATGGCAACCAGGAGCTGCCAGTCATAAAGGAGAGCAGGAACCGGAGGAGAGCAGACAGAGAGGAGAGCGAGTGGAGATCACGATGAGAGGACATACACACACACACTGGTGGAGAGACAACCACAGATTGGCCACCGAGCCAGTAACAGAGAAGAAGCTGAAAACTTCTGAGATGAACATTAATTTGCATTCCTGCCTTACTCCTCTCTATATGTGTGTGTGTCCTCAGGAAGACAGCTGCTGCCCAGCCTGACGACGAGTGAGATACCCCGGTCCGGGAAGAACCTTGGTTTGTTTTCTCCACTACTCCCCCCGAGCTTCACCACAAGCTATGGGGGCCATCCCCATGGCACGGAAGCAAGTCGCAGGGTGGTCCCACAAAAACATTTGTGGATATATTGAAGAAGGATGCAGATGTGGAAACTACTGGAGAGATCGCCATGTGTATGGAGGACCGGAATGACTGGACATCTGTGGATGACCTGATTGATTGACTGCTCTGCTCTGGAGTCCCAGCTGCAGGATGTCCAGGAACTACTTCAGGAGGAGACATGCAAGAAGCTGTTGCTCAACACATGTCTGCGTCAGATGAAGGATGAACAGAATAGCCTAAGAGAACAGCTGGAGGAGGAGGAAGAAGCCAAGCAGGCCCTTTAGAGCGAATGGAATGAGTTGTAGATTGAGCTGACGACCCTGAGACAAGGTAAAGGAGAGTCGGAACAACGTCAGAAGAAGGCAGAGCCTCAAGTTCAAGAGCTCCTGGTCAAACATGGAGAGAGTGAACGACAGAGACTGGAGCTATCCGACAGGGTGGCCAAAATGCAGGCCTCCGAAGTTAGTTTGACTACTCCAGCCTGACTTCCAGTCTCGTTTGTGACCCCATATGCCACAATACATTACAGCTAAATTGACCAATGGGACAATCCACCAAGAACTCTCTGTATTGCTGACATGTATCAATGAAAAATATGAGATACAATTTGGATTACAGCATTATGAGGATATGCAAAATAACAGCAAACGTATTGAGACACAGACCTTATGAATGCAGAATATGCACCACATTAAAATATACCAAAATATTAAATGAGTGGAATTTCTTGAAATACATATTCTTTATATTTATAATAACATTGCAATTTAGATTGTAGGTGCTCCATTAGAGCTACTGCCGTCAGGATATAATTACCGAGTAGTTGTTTTGAAGCTGCTGACTAATAGTGCTCCACATGTGGTCATCATGGTTGACTCTGTAGAATCCAATGTGATCATTGTTTACCTTCAGCAGGCCATCCGTTGTAGGGGAGTAGTCATGGACAACAAGCGCTGAAAACCAACATAGTCTACAGCTTTTAAGGTGAGACACAACGGTTTTGGCTGGATCAGTCAGTTTTTAGACATTATAATATTTTGCATCGACAACTGAACTGATGTAGTCTCATAAAATATACAGAACAATCAAAACAACTATAAATAGTTGATGTATGCATTTTATACCAGCTGTGTCAAGTACACGGTAGAAGTAGAACATTTACTTTACTGGACATCTTCTCAAAATGACATATTTCTACCAAATGGCCACCAAATTTGACCTAACAAAAACGTAACAAAAATAGCTGGTAATGTCCAGAAGCCTTTTTTTTAAATGGGACATTTTACATGAAAAGATTGCTAAAAATCCATAAAATCAAATCCCTCTGTAGTTATGCATGAAACAGGAAAATTCACTCTGACATTATCCATGAAGAAAAGAAAAGAACTTATCAAAATAAATACATCTATAAATAAGTCATAATAACATAATAAATAAAAGTCATAATACAAAAAGCATTTCCATTTGTGTCCATATTCAACATTAAATGTTATACTGACAGGAACATATTTTTTCCCCCTATTCACCTGAGGTGCCTTGCCTTAACATTATTACATTTTTGTAATTTAAAAAGTGCTCCTTGGACAGTGCTACTGGACAGTAGGCAAAGATGAGAAAGAGAAAATGGATGACGTGCAATATAGGTCATTAGCCAGACTTGAAGCCATAATGCTAGATATTTTGAAGCTAATTTCAATACTTCGAAGATTATTACATAATTTTGAAGTTATATGAATATATTTTTTATAATATATTATTATATGTTATTATGAAGCATACTACAGTACCTGTGTCGCTCTTGTCAAACATAACCAACATATCCTTCTTGCTCTTCATAGAGTGCCACTTCACAGGGATTGTCCACTTGTAGCTGTAACAATAACACATTTATTGTCATAACACATTGACATACAAGTCCTACTCAAATAAATTAAAATATCCTGTTCCATCATCCTTTTCCTTTAATAGGTCAAGGTCAAGGTCAAATTTATTTATATAGCACATTTAAAAACAACGAGGTTGACCAAAGTGCTGCATAATACAAAGTACAAAAGTAATTCAAATACAACACAAAGTGCACAATTTACACAAACAAAGATAGCAGTGTTAAACAGTACTACACATGTAAGAATACAAATACAAACAAAATACAATATAAAATGCACAGTAAAAATAGATGAATTTTGTGGCAGGTACATGAATAGGTGAAAGATAGTGTGCTCCTGTATTGACATCACACAGTATAATGTACACCAAGTCTCTGACCCATAGGTGCCATTTACGCTGGGGACGCTGGGGACATGTCCCCACCACTTTTTGAAATGGCTAATTTTGTCCCCACTACTTTTTAAAAGTATAATTTGTTAAAAATGTTCTGAAAAGTAGCATGCACAAAGAAATATAACAAATGAGAACGCCTTGAGAAAGGTTTATTTGCACAATAAGAGAACATACTGTACAATGCAATGTAAATATAGAAGATACAATCTGTGCATCATTCACATATCTCGAGAGCAGTTAGTCCGTTCACACTTGGCAGGTGTATTTCTGGGGACCCAAGGACATGCAGTGTTGAATTTGGAATTTGGAAAACTTCGGAAACTTTGAATAGAAAATCTAACTGCGCTCCTTCTTTGCAGCAGTGGGGCACGGCACTTGTTGTCAACAAAATAAAGTCATCTAAAAAGAAATCCCTCTTAGCCTACTGATTCGAAAATGACCCCAAAATGTGCATGCGCTGATCAGAAACTTTAACAAATTCTTGACACAGTTTCTTCTTGTCCAAGTTTTCCATTCTCTCTCTGTGAAGATGACAAACAGCCACACTGTTGAGTCGGGTTTGCGACATTGAAGAGCGTCTTAAGGCACTTAAGCTTCTCTCTGTCTCAGCAGATGAGGCAGGGACGACGAGCAGCAAACGCGAAGTGCCTCAACTTGATTGAAGAGATCACGGACCTTGGGTACCATGTTCCTCATGATTTCTGACACTTCTGAGCAGGTTCCGCAGGTGTAATTGGCCTTGAACTTGTCCAGCTGCACCTTTAGGGACTGGCAATGCAGCTCTGGATACAGGTCAACCACGTCATCAACTTGTCCAGAGAGTAGGAGTTTCTCCAGCTTGACCAGGTGCTGCAGCCCTTCCTGTTCAACTCGCTTTGTGGGTTGTGTTGTTACAGTGTCAAGGACTTGGAAGAACTGTGCACAGGAGTACTCCTGATCTGTGGATGGAACGTGAGGCTCAGCTGGACCAGAATGTCTCCTCGGTGGCTTTCGTAAGTGTGGCATCTTTATTGATTTGATGTCCAAAGACGTAACCAGCTCAGTTGCACTGGTGTAGACCCTGTTGAATGCTTCTTCTGTTCGTTTGCTCTGAAAGTGTTTCTTCAAACACTCAACTGCAACTAAACATGCCTCCAACTGTCTTCCCTCTCCCCTGCTGGGAGGGGTTCAGGCCCTCTAACCCGATCATCACTTCTTTGGCTAAAAGCAGGCCAATGACCGTGTTGCCCTTTTGGAAGCATTCGTGAAGGCCATTAGCTCTGGTAGCTGTCTCGGAGGTGTTTGATGAAGCCATCTCTTCCAAAGCCGCCAACACTGTCTCATACTGACTGAGGATGGAGTCAATGGCTGGGGTGCACACTGTCCATCATGTTGGGCACAAAGGTTTGAGTGTGATGTAAGAACCACATGTGGAATTTGCAACAGACTTGAAAATAGTCTTAAATTTGCCTGACTTCCCAAACAAGCACCCCAACTCATGGGTCCACTGCAGTACATCCCTCACAATTGGTGTGGTTGAGCAGGCTGCTTGCGTGACCAGGTTGACGCAATGAGGACCACAGTGAACATAAACAGCAAGTGGCTGTTATTTTCTGATGTGAGCCTGCGCCCCTGTCAAATACCCTGACATATTGGCTGCTCCATCGTAGGCTTGGCCCCGCAGTCCTGAAATGGGTAAGTTCAGGTGGAGGAGCACATCAGAGGCTTCGTAGAGGCCAATGAATTCCTCTTGTAGTTCCAAGTCAGAATCAACATAGCAGAGACAGATGGACTCCTACTCTGTGCCACTCACATCCTGTGTTCCATCTATTATTGTTGAATATTGGACAAATGGTAAAGCCATGATTTCTCCTGCGATGTTGTGAATGTTGGTGTTGCTCATTAAACTTAGCATTTCATTTTGAATGACAGGGCCGGTGTAGCTGTGGTTCCGTTGCAGTCCTTGAGAAGGAGAAGGTAGTGCAAGTTCCCCTCTTCATTTCCACGCCCCTTTAAATCTAGGCCTTGTTGGGCCAAATACTTAACACAGCTTGCTATTTTTAGTAAGCTTGACCTGACCTCCTCTTGTGCAGATGCCAAAACACTGGGTAGTTGGACATTTATTGATCTTGGCTCATAAATGAGTGTAGTCACTGCAGTGCTGTGTGCTTTGCTGCTTGTGTGTCGCTCAAAACCCTCCACAGCCTGTTTCCAATTCCTAAAGCCTCTCGAAATAAATGTTGGCTCTGTATTTTTGGCTAGTGAAGATGTTTGCTTCTATTGTTCGATTGTTGAACATCGGTGCAAAATGGTGGCTCTAGAAAGAAGCCCTTGCTGTTTGATTCTGAGGAACTGACACCAAAAGCTTTATGTTGATGTTTTAGAAATTGTTTTGCAATTAGACTCCATTGTAGCTGCTGGAAATATCTGGATGTGACGTCACGTTGTCTACGTTTGGCCAGTTATCCACAGGGATAATAAAAATTGGACGGCAGCTTGTCCATCCTCTGCTTAGTCCTTTGTCATGGCTGTTCTTCTTGTTGTTCTTCTTTTTAAACAGACACATGTTTTTGCTTTATGAAATAGAACATACACACAAGAGAGAAAAAAGAATTGATCAATGCTACGATTTACTACATAAAAGAAACAACATACTATTACATGCTCAGGAGATAGACCTCGCACCCTCACTTCACTATTTGTGTGCAAAACACACCTTTTATAAAGCTTGTACTCGATTCAGCTTATTCAACAAGTTTCAAACAGATTTCCACCCACTTACCATAATTAGTTGAACTTAATTGATATATTTAAAGTAATAATTGACAGCAGTTTCATATAAATAAATGCCTGTTTTGCTACTCTCTATCTGATTGATATAACACAATAGTGATTCAATCTATATCCAGTTCATAAAATTTGCTGTTCAAAACACCCGGCTTCATCCGGAAAAAGACCAAAAAATACACACAAAAAACACTTCACTTGGGGATTACCACTTAGCTTGATATTTTGTTGAATAAAGATTAATTAGGCTTTTGATGAGGTATAATGGATAGAGATACAATAATCAAGTTTCACTTCAGATGAAGTTTTCACGGCATTGCTTGCTGACAACGCTGTAATGCAAGGTCTTATTATGAGTAAGAAAGGATTGACAAGGACATTGAGAGCTAATGGGCTCTACTGTTGTCAATATGCAGACAGGAGGGATTTATAGACTTTATAAGGGATTTCTATCACTCAACAGAGAAGAGCTCTATATATTAACTTATTACATGTGCACATTATCTCTCATTTTATCTATTTGCAAACTTTGTATGCAACTCAAGCGCACATTTTATATTTTGTGTGCACACATTGGCAGGTCAAGTACACAAGTTAATACTTTGCTACCATGAAATACATGTATTTTCCCTCTAGGATGGCCACTGCCAGGCTCTGAAAGTTCACAGCAGAGAGACGCAGGAAAACCAGAGGAGAGGATGACATGTGACTGGACTGGAGACCCATAACAGTGCCCAGTCTGCCCACTGAGCCACCAGGATCCCCCGGTTCCCTTAGCTGTTTCTCTTTCCAATATGCTCTTGAGCTCCTCTTCATTTGTTCCCCTCTGCTTCCCTCTTCTTCTGTTTTCCCTGACATCTTTATAATAAAAAAAATCATAAAGAGTTAACCTTAACATAATAACGTAATAATTCTCTCATCTAATTGTTAATCATAAGTCTTCCCCTTTTGTCATAATGCACAAATCTCCCAATGTCTTTCTGTCTCAGTAAGTTCTGCTGCTACTGATACTATGGCTGCTGTTTTACATTCTGTTACACATAAGTGTTGGGATTGTTGGTTGAGTACGTTTCTTTGCTGTATCCTATTAATATTTGCTGCTGCAAAGGGATCATTAAAATCTCATCTAATCTCACTTAATCTCCCTCCCCATCTCTCCATGGCCCTGCTGGCTTTTAAACTTATGCTTTATCCATTTCTGCATCAGGATATCTGCATGTTTCAGAATTAAGACTTTTTAAAACCTTGCTAATGGAATTGAATGTAAAAATAAACATAGCTGATGAAAGTTATTAAACTATAAATGGGCAGAATAAGAAAAAGGACACCAGGAAATGTGCCCCTGTGTTTAGTAAAAAATAAACCTGCATTACGTGGTTAAAATCAATTAAGCCCAGTATTTACTGTATTTGAGACATTTCAATACTTTTTAAGGCCTTAAATTTAGATCATTTCAATCTTTTTCAAACTTTTTAAGGACCAATGGATACTCTTTGTATGTTATACCCCTTTTTCCTCCATCTTTTCCTTCCTTCAGAAAAACAAACTCCCAACTTTTATCTCTCCCTTTCCCTCCCTCCCTTCTTCTTCTTTCTCTCCCTGTGTTCCCTCTCCTCCTTCCATCCCTCCTCTCCTCCCTCCATCACCCCTCCTCCTCCCCCCTCGGCGGTGGCGGTCTGCAGCAGAGCAGTTAATAAAGAGATTGATTATCGGCCTGTCAGGAAGTGACAGTTGGACAGGGCTGCTCTGCGTGAATGACAGAGGG
>OMOT01086747.1:0-17802 GCA_900312575.1 Acanthochaenus luetkenii | reverse complement strand
AACATCTCTCCTCAAAGCTGCAGCGCCATGATTTGGCAAACTTCCAGAACCTGGCGTCAGAGCTGGAGATGCAAGGGAAGGCCTGTGTGCAACTTGACAGTGCACGCTACACAGAGCAGATTGACAATTGTCTGTCAGAGTTTGACAAACGCTTTCAAGACTTTTCTTTGCTCGAGCCAGTCGCTACATTCATGTGCTATCCCTTTCAGAAAGATGCTGAGGTTGATTCACTCGCATCAAAAATTGCAACACTGTTTCACCTGAACTCTTCTGGAGTGGAAGATGAGATTTTGACACTACAAGCCGACATTCAGCTGAAGTCCAGAGCTCATGGACAGTTCTGGAACTTACTCACAGAGGAAAAGTACCCCAACATGGGGAAATGTGCTACCTCCTTGACTGCATTATTCAGCTCCACTTATTTATTTGAGTCAGCCTTTTCCCACATGAAGATCATTAAGTCCAAGTACCGTTCCACCATGACTGATGATCATTTGGAAGTGTGCTTGAGGCTACTGTCAGCAGCTACTGTCCGGACTATACATCCCTGGCTGATTCCATTCAGTGCAAGTCATCAGAGTAAACTCAGGTAATGACAAAAAATTTACATAGCTAATTGTGTTGTGCAATATGGGCTCATGCGGCTATGCAAGGTTTTGTACATATAAATAATTCTCAATATATTTATAAATAAATATATGTTTTGCATTTTTGTAGTAGGTAGATCATTTTGACTTGGTCATTTTATAAGTAGCTTGCATGCTGAAAAAGTGTGAGCACCCCTGCCCTATATCGATGTTACCTACATTTTGTGAAACATTCCAGCCCTCCCTGTGTCTGAAAATATGTTTTTGGTGCATATAGCTTCTGAGACGTTGATATGGAATGTTGTCCCCCTATGACGGAAGTAGGGAAAGTACTAGCCTCCGGTTCCCATTCAGCTCTTGTGAAAGTAGGCAGGGAGACGGAGAGCAAGAGAGGGAGAAAGAGAGATAGAGGCATTGCCTTCTCCTTCGCCGCGGCCTGGGAACGTTTTCAAACTAAAATGGGGTCAGCAGTGTTTGCAAATGTCTCTGTTTTAGGGGTTAGAAAATGGCGGAGTAGTGCGAAAACGTATTAGCGTGGATGTAGACAAATTAGTGATCATGGGCTTAAATCACAGGGACCTGCCCCACATATGTGGTAAGAAAACAGTAACTTCAACTGATTATATCTGCCTTTCTGTTTCACTAAGAAAATGAAAACAAATACCGGTATATGTTTTTTTTCAAACGCTGGGGTGGACGGAAATAAAACGTATTAGCGTGGATGTAACCTAAGCTGCAGTCACAGTTGTCTGAGCTCAGCCTGGGAGGGCAAGTGTTTGTTTAGCCTGTTAATCATCATTGAGCTGTAAATGGCCACTCTGTTGTGTGAGGGGAATCTCAGGGAGTAATCTCACCATGCAGGACATAATCAGACACAAGGTTAATGAGAGTTTGATGGAAGCATATGCCTCATACACAGTAGTGGTACTGCACCATAATAACAGGGACAATGAGTTAATGGCGCAGGTCCAAAGGCAAACAAAAACAAAACACAATGAAGAAAAATGTTGAGACAATATCAATTTAATTTAGCTCCCTCTGTTGTCAAACAACCACAGCGTGACATGCGTACCTCAAATGCCTATTCTAGTCACACTGCAACTGCTGTGAGCAATACATCAGGGTAATCACATTGCTGTTGTGATGTGTCTTAGGTTGAATATGCCAGCCTTGATGACTGCTTTCTGTCACCTGGACTGATACATGCATATTTGGTAGACTAAGTGGCAGTACCTATCGCTAAAGCAGGATGACATAATCAAGCTCGAAAGGGCCCTTCGACTGGGTGTGATTTGAGTCACTTCACTCCACTGCAGTTTGCTCTGATTCAGTGAGCTGCGACCTACGTGAAGCCAAGCTGAGAGGGTGATCTGCTCATCCTAGTAGAAATGTAACAACATAAAGACCAAGCACTCCTGAGCCCTGTAGATGGGTTCCATACAACTATGTGCAAAAGAGACTGGCACAGCACATTAAATTAAAATTAATATTTATTATAGCACTAGTCTCGCTCATGTTAGCTCCACTATGTGGTGACAACTCCTTATATAATGTGTTCAGATTATATCAATAGTTAATGCTCAAGAAGTGACTTCAAATAGAAAACTTGCCCCACTCCACCACATACAGTATAATCTATAGAAAATGTATAGGTGATTTCAAATCAAGTGAATCCACGAATATTGTTCCAATAAATTAAGAATAAAGAAAATATATTTTATTCTGAATATAATTTGACACATGTCCACACAATATTTGAATATTTCATGAATTAATAACAACAATGTTGCTGTCCCATGCAAATATAAAATGTCAGTGTGATGACGTGATCGTTGTTCTTGTTATCTAACAGATTTTTCTTCTATCGTTCTGTAGACTGAAGGTACAGTTATAGTTGTTGAGAACACAGAAGATGTGGCACGGACTGATGCCTCAAAGGAGCTGTTTCATGGATTACTTTTAAAGCAGTGTCAATAGTAATTACTGAGAAGGCTTATCTTTAGCCACTACATCATTGTCCTTCACAGGAATCAGTGTTAGCCACTTCTCTGCCAATTAATAGAAGCAAACACCATCATCAATTATTGAACTGGTACATAATGGGCTACATTTCTCTTATATGCTACAGTCATGCTACTCCTAACTATCCTCAACGCGTTTATCTTACTTGACCAAATGTGAGTTAACATGGCTAACACTTTGTCTCCGCACACTCCGGCACACGCTTCAGCTCCGTCGCACACGCTTCACTTTGACCAGCTCCATCTGTTACACTTCAAGTCTATTTTTGTTCTACCTACACACATAAATGCACCATTTAAAACTCAGAACATAGGCTTTTAAACCATTTTAATAACTTTTTTTCTAAGGGCTTCAGAATTCAAAAAATGATGTGGAAAGTATATGTTTAAAAGAATCACACAGGAATTGTCTTAAGGTTAGAAACAGGGTCATAGAGGTGTGTTTAGGATGAAAAATGTGGTCAGGGTTAAGCTAAGGTCATGGTTAGTGTTACATAGTCTTTGGCGATAGATTAACAAACTAGTTAACAAAGCTGACTGTAGCAGGGCTGAGCCTGAACACAGTAGGAGAAGGTAGGTTGAGGACTAAGCTGAACTCTATCCTACACAACACCTCCCAACCCCTTTCTGGTGAGCTGATGCAGCTACAGAGCACCTTCAGCTCCTGCCTCATCACCCCAAGGTGGAACGCAGAGCGCTGTAGGCATCAGACTGTACAATGCCTCCTGTCCAAATGGCCCCAGTTCCAGCCAACTTAGAGGGAGCTGAGGCAGGGCGCCTGCACTGCATTGATTACAAACTGTTCTGCACTGCTCCCTGCATTCCTAGGCTCTGGTCTAATAGTCATTTGCTACACTGGGTTTCCTCTGGACATATTTCGGAACGTTCTCTGCACACGAGTTGGCACATATGACACTTTTCCTGTTCCATTTTCTGACAATAGAGCAATACTGTTAACAGATATTAATGCACGTGTCATTTTTCCGTACATATGGTACCTCCATCCAGGAGCTTTTGGAAAAGGGACAGTTAGTAATGCACATATGCAAATGTACATTCTGTACATATGCTATCAGCGTTTGTAAAGTGAATATATTTGATAAGATGTATAGTTATTTACAACGTTAGTCAAAATTCCAACACTTTCTGTACATGAGTATGGCCATCTGCAGACTTGTTAATGTGAGTACGATGCACATTTGAACACATGTTTCTCCAGTTTTCCCATATCCTTCTAATTGTTATACTCTGCATATTCTAATTATATTTTCATAATTTTTCCATCGTTGCATACTGTATACTACATTTTTTAATATAATTTAATAATGTACATTTTTATCATGCTTCATGTTTAAGTAAGCAATTGTGATTACAATTGTGCCACTAACATCTCTAACTGCAAGTAACTGTAGTACTGTAACTTAATCCATATATGTAAGTAATCCATATAATTTGTCTGCTAATGTACAAAGAAAGGTGTGTTGCTAAGCATGTTGGCAGCATCACAATTGGTTCAGTATAGAGTAGATAAAGTTGTTGTAACAAATTATAAGAACCATAAAAAAAATTGAAAAATGATACTGCATTAGAAAACCACAGCAAGCTTTCCCTTACTGAATTAAAACGATTGCGCTGTATCTTTAAAACAATTTGACTTTCAGAGTGTTACAGAGAAGAGGTTTGCAAATCTCTTTGATCTTGGTGTAGCGCTGCAATGCCTTCAGGCCATGTGTGCTGTTGCAACGTTACATGACCAAGAAGCTGGAGAGCTCAGACACTGTCAAGCATATTGCGCTCCGGTTGGAAAATGATGGTGAGCGACCATTTTGAGTATAAAAGACTGATTGGGCGTAGACTTTTGCCTACCAGCTCAGTACGTATTTATTACATGGGATTGTACATTTGTATGTGGGTGCATGGACAAAGATTCCATACTTAGGGCCCTAAATTCTTCTGACATATCTCAGATCCTTACATCAGTGAGGATCAATTGCAATTTTCAAAGTAATATTATAATAAGCGAAAGGAAAACAAACGCTTTTACCACCTGAATAAGTGTGGAACATGAAAGTGTACATGTCAGCACCTTTAGGGATATTAGCCATATGTAAATTTATAATTACAGAAACACTGTTTGACTGCCATCAACCCCTCTGGGGCCAGCATTAATCCCAGAGATCAATGTTTTCAACCCCATGTATGCAGAGCACAGCAATCCATCTATCAGCCGGGCCAATTTATCAGTCTAAAGGGAGAGAAACCATCGATAATTACCTCTGACCACTACCATAATGCAGACATTTTAAATGGAAATTTGCACACAGTTCTACCTAAGTTGACAACTGTTAGTGACTTGTCCACCACATAAAATGCTGTTGTAATTAATTTATTTTTGATATCAAATTCAAGCTGAGATTGAATATTTTTCATTACTGTCCAGGTTCTGAACACATTATAGTGAGGTTATCGAGTTTCTTTCTGTAGTTCACAGCAATTGCTACGACTAACATGGGTTGACAAGGGTTATTTTAACAGTCAATAATTCAGATGCAGAATTCCAGTTCTGCAAGAAAACCTGAGGAAGCCAACAACAGATTATTAAAAGAAAAGAACACTGGAAAATGTTGAGACAAAAAAGCGAATGAAGCCACATTAACAAACGGAAACATTTACATATTTGAATGTCACACCGCTTATCATTGTTTAGGCCTCTTAAGTGTGTTTTTGCACAGTGAGTTTTCTGGGCCAAAGGGTGCTGGGGACTTGTTAGAGGGAGGAGACAATCCTGGTTAACTAATGTGTGAGGGTGAACCAAAGCGAGAAGGGGCTCCATTTGGCACTGATTGCCCTCAGACAAAATAACCCCCTTCATATCCGCTGCCATCGTGAAACCAATGAGCTATATCTATAATTGGCTCCAATGGTTGTATAAAACTGTGTTGAGGGAAAGTGTGGCCTTGATTCGGATAGGCAGGGACAGCTGGAAGGATCTCAACATTCCAACCGTCGGTGATCTAATAAAGGTGGTCCACCTGTGTTCCTCTTGGCAGCAGGAGCACTTTGTGTATTGTGGAGTTGACTGGGGTGGAACTGAGCCTTGCACAAACATTAATGATCAAGCTGGAAGGATATTGGAACACATTTCTGCTGGAACGGAAAGCTAAGACCAAAAGTGTAGGGGACAGATTACCAAGGTTAAATCCAAAATCATTGTTCTGCAACAACTGGAAGTACGTGAGTAAATGAACAAACATCTGTGGAAGGGGAAACTTGTTTTTTTCTGACAAGAAACGGATAAACAAAGTGTGAAAACATTGGTAAGAGAGTCAGTGAGACGAAAACAGCTAATCATATGAGAAACTCTGTGGATTCAAGGTTGAATGGCAAAGAACGATTATTGATGTCTCCCACTAACTAGACTGAGGGGACGGCACAACACATTTCACCATGTGATTATCTCATCGCTGGAGGCTTCACTGTTAGAAGACAGTAGTTCAAAACCCCTTTTGATAAGCAGCGCATCCAATTAAGTTTAGAGCTGGTGTTTGCAAAAAGACTGAACATCAAGCCAAATTTACATTTTTAAGTACATGAAATGTGATCGTAAACCATTCATGTTCTCTAAAATACCCAACAGACTTGTTACATTTCTCTGTTTGGTACTTGTTCAACAGCGCACACCCAACTTCAACAGTTCTTATTCAGTCTAGCGAGGTGCGTAGAACCAAACAACATAACTATAGCATATAGGAACAAGGTCCGCACTCCCCAACAAGTGTATTATTTATTGGCCATGGGGAGCCAAGCACAGACTGTTTGTTTGGTGCTTGCAAAAAGTTAGAATCAAATTTTCTTTTTTTGGTCTGCCTTTACTGGCTCCCTGTTAATTTTAGAATTTATTTATAGATTTTATTGATTACTTTTAAAGCAGTGAATGGCTTGTCCAGGCTGAAGTTAAGTGGTGATAGAGCCCCAACACTATGGAACAACCTCCCAGTCAATATATGTCAAGCTACATGTACATGCTTTTAAGACACTGCTCGTTTTGATAACCTTGCGTTTTACTGTTAATTTTATTAAGTCTCTATTGTTTTACACCAAAAACACAAACATCATAGGTATATTTGTTTTGGAGTTATGGTGTTAACATACATACATACATACATACATACCCACATAGATACCGATGGACATTCTACTTGAGCGCTTGCTGTAATGACACCCACTATCTATTTTGCATGAATAAATATTACAATTAGGCTTTTTCCATGATACTCATGCAAGGAGGAGCCAAGACATCTCAGTAATAATAGCTTCTCTGTTTGATAAGAACAACACAGAGTAACAATTCTACCAGGATCAAGTCAATTACAATCTCTCATAATCCATATTAATCAAACATCAATCTTAGCCTTTCCTAGAGTGGTCACAAAATGCATACCAAATAGACATTATTTGGTTATACAGATCACCAGTTATAAGAAACATTAAGATGTCGCTATACCATAGACAAACGCTTGAAATGGGACCTCTTCTTGTTGAAGGCTGGGCGGCGTCCGGTTGTTAAGCAGTCTTCTTTGTTTGTTTGAGCTGACTCTGGTTACTTCTTCTTCTGCTGAGGCATCATTCAGGAGGATTTATGTGTCCCTATTACTATTTTCCATGTATTGGCATGCTCAAGGATTCCCCACATAGTTCAGGCTGTCTTGCTGGCACACATTTTTCCTTTTCAGTAATGGTTCACTCTATTCTATTCAATATTTTAATATTTGCTAACCACTTCACTAATTTGAATAATTATTAGATACTTCAATATTTATAGAAATATTTTCTAGCCTCCCAGATTGTACACAGAATACAATTGTTTTAAATGAATCATCTAAAGTTATGTATTACTATTGATGAATCAGGATGCTGTCAGTAACACCGAAGCAAAGTGACAATTTCTGTAATTTGATGGCATAGGACGATAGCGCAGTTGTAAAGGAGGTTGGATTAACAAAAAAACAACAACACGTGGGTGTGTTTGGGGTTTGGTTTAATTCTTTCTTTTCTATACCAGTGCGCCAACACTATAGCAAATGTGCAATTTCCTGACATGGATGCTAGTTTTGTGCGGCTGCACCAGGAGCCTCAAAAGAGGAGAGTGATTTGCTTGTGCGGGAGGTGCAGAGTCGCCAACGTCGAATCTATGGCAAAGAATAAAACCCTTTCACATAAGAAAAACAATGTGCATAAAAATACATATTTATTGAACAGGTGTATCTTATTGAACGGTAGAGATGGATGGCCTGCTGGCTTCAGTCTTTCATGTCTGTGCATTTAATAACCACAAGCTGTGGTTAAATAGTTTTTAGCTTCATTGATCACAGCTTGCAAGTTACCCGTGGACTGAACGATTTGCCTCAACGTGGGGGGGAAATTCACAATATTCACAAAACATTCTCATGTGACTTCAGATAATCCTCATTTCATACAGTATGTGTGCCTCAATAAAGTCACCAAATTACATTTGCCTGCATTTGCTTTAAGAGGTGGTCCAGTTGGATGTTAACGTAAATGCATTATTTTACACCAAACTTGCATAGCGGCGACTGTTTTCATTGTCACATCCCCTATTGCACTGCCCAACCCATAGGCACACAAACGCCTTCATTGCGCACCATAAAAATTGCCGAACTCGGCAGTGTTTGTCTGTCTATGTGTTTGCCGTGTGATGGACTGGCATCCTGTCCAGGGTGTTTCCCTGCCTTCTACCCAATGCATGCTGGGATAGGCTCCAGCCCCCTATGACCCTGAATAGGAATAAGCAGGTATGGAAAATGGATAGATTTAAATTAGTAACAGTTTTGAAGTTGAACTTTCATATATAACACTATGTATAGCTTATGAATGACATGAAACAACATCATCTTTTTGAAAAGGCACAACTATGTACATGTTACGGGTCCCAGGCATGAGATACCCATGAACAGGTAATTGTGCCTGTTTAGAAAAGGCAAAAGCAGAGACAGGACACGTTAGTTGTGTTTTTCAACTAGGCTGTTCACGGTCTATATTGAACATTATGTTTAACCCATCTGTGTTCTCTTTCTGTCTTGTCAAAATCATCTTCCACAAAAATATGTAATTTCCATACATTTTGTGAATACCATATTTACATGCAAAACGGTATGCATTTTACAATATCAGACAACTGAGTTAACTAATAGCTTGTAACTACTGTATTTACTATTCATTACTTGAATGAGTGCAAATATATTACCAACTGCTGTTTTCTTTTACTATTGACTTTAAGCTGCTGCTTCTGAGACTTAACCTCAGAAATAATTGTGTTATTGGTTCAGGAGTGGGTGTGGACTTTTGGACCAATCAGGTCAATTCTTACACGCGCAATAACATACATGAGACAGTGGTTTTGTCTCATCAACACATTTTTTACGGGTTTTGTTATTTTATACATTTGCAGAATCCGCTTTGTTCACGTTCCTTTGTGTGTTAAAAGTGTGACTTTGAGACTTGTTTCTCCGTGTCATGTAAGTCTGTGGGGAGATAAATAAACACTATTTTGGATTATCACGTTTTCATCAACGGAGCAACTATTGAAGATATCTCACCAATATTTGGAGTTACATCATGGCAAGGTAACTACACAACCCAAACCTCTACCAAACTTTAATGATGCTTTAAGTTAATTCCAAACAAAAAAATGACCAAACGTATAGATTCATGGCTGTTATTAAGTAAAACTGAAGTTATGATGTTATACTGTAGTAATGAACTAAAGCAATACTGTCAAAATTATATACAACAACAGCAGCTGTACGGTTTGACCAGGACAAATCTTTATTTAATTCTGGAGGTGGGGTGTGTGTGTGTGTGTGTGTCTGTGTGTCTGTGTGTCTGTGTGTGTGTGTGCTGCCAAGGCTGCTACAGTGCACAGTGCCAGAGGGTCTCTCTCAGTGACCCAGTCCCTCCACAGTGCATTGGCCTAGCCTCGTCCTCCTGTCCTTTCTAACAATGGGAAGGGTAATGGCCTCCCCAAGGCCTCCTCATTCAGCCTGATTGCACTGCCAGCATCAGGCCAGCCTTGCCATAAAACAATTAGCTCCATTTATCAACCTTACATCCGCTATCTGTGGGAGGGGGGACTGGAGGTAGGAAAGAAAGGTGGAGAGAGAGAGGACCATTTGGGAGTTGGAAGATGGGTGGTTGAGAAAGATGAGATAAGGATCTGTTCTCATTTCATTTGTTGGTTTTCTAGCAGCATAATTGGAAGTAATACATTTACCCTCAAAACGACATTATGTCTGCTTTGATACAGTATCTCCAAATGTTTATGAGGACTTATTGAATGATCCCAAATGAGTGCCACAGCAACAAACCTTCACTTTGAAATATACCTGTGGTAGTTTTAACATCAACGAAATCCACTAAAAACATTTCAGTGAAAAAGCTGACATGCAGATGACGGATGCCTTCCGCCCGATGCATGCTGGGATAGGCTCCAGCCCCCCGTGACCCTAAATAGGAGTAAGCTGGTATAGACGATGGATGGATGGAAGATGACAAAACATCACTATTTGTTTCTGAAATCAAAAATGTGCTATAATTGTATGCCCGAAGGCATCAAACCAAGATCTCACAGCGGGATACAATTCAGTGCCCCTTCCGTCATATTCTTTCACTTTACTGCTACTTCTATCTTGTATTCTGTATGCAGCACAATGTAGTCCATAACGATACCAGGTTTCCAATCTAGAGTAAATATCCTGGAAATGCTCTCTCCCTCAGCTTCTGCAGACATGTGCAAAATGGTTGTGAAAATACACAGGCTTCCCTCTATCAGTGTAATTAGACGAGGTCAAATTATGTAAGTAATATCATCACATACACACACACACACACACTACACACCACGGCAACATGTGCAGTTGCAAATAAGATTATGCGTGAATAGCTGGACAGAAAGTGTAAATAAAAATAAACATGTCACCAAGATGAATAGCGGCCTAAGCCACCTTTCCGTGGGGGCCCCCAGAGAGATGTACGATGCAGCTGTTAAAAGCTGAAGGAGAATAGTAGAGTTTTTATTTCCTCTTTCCTTCATTTGTCTTGTGTAAAAGATTGTACCTGTAGTTTCTCTGAGCGATTGTCCACTTCCACCCCAACATCTGTCATCTGTTACAGAGCATCTCAATTGAGTAACTACAATGAGGAGAGGGATGTTCTACTAAGAAAGATGCCGGTACTTATACTTACTCGCACACAATTAAACAGCAATGCCTCAGAATATAAAGCAAACAAACCTCAACTCTTGTCTGTTTAGTTCCTCAGTATTTAACAACAGCGGTCTGTAGGAGGCGAAATCAAGCTCATTGCCAACACATGTATTATTAGAAAGCTGACTCTTCTCCAGACACTTACATCATGTTAACATGTGGAGGGTAGTAATTATCCCACAGCAGAAATAGCAACTCATTACGAGAGTCATAAGGGGGGTACAAGGTCTCCCGAATCACACCCAGTTGCCATGCCCCCATAATCCTTAGCTCATCGTTGATGTCAGCAGGAAAGTATATATATGGCCTTAAATCATACCCTCTACTCCTCAAAGTCTTTAATTAAGTCCTGATCGTCCTGTCCTCCGTCCCCAGCATTAGTGTGTTTAATTTCCTGCTGTCATATCTCCTTCCTTCCATATATTATTAATCAAGCCTCTCCACTCGGTAGTGTTTCTAGGGGCCGCAGTCTGCTGCTACGGGGTTTTAAAGGATGACTGCTGATTTCTATCCATCGGTTTGACCATTAAGGGAGGCTTAAAACCATCATTCCTACAGATTACTCTTCAGGTTCAAATGTCAACATTTAGATAAGAACCAGGTTCAAGTGGTGCTTTCGGTGGATGAGAGATGAGGCGCTAAATGCCCGCTGTCCTCTGTTCGTGTTTTGATTTAACGGTGCCTTCAATGTAATCCTGAAACAAATGGTAACTAGAGATGTGTGTTCTAAGAAAGCAGGCAGTTGTAACAAAGTAAAATATTCAGTCATGTCTAGGATTTGACCTTGTTTAGATGAAACTAGACCATAGCAGAAGTGGCATAGCTCGTTGGCTGATGTCAGCCTCTCAAATAGACTGCTGTCGATTCATTTATTTTTTCATTTTCTTTTTCGCCAACACCGCAGAAGTTTCTCTGTCCGCTAAGAGAACCAATCAAGTGTGGCAACTGGCCACCCACTACACTGACAAGCACCAGAATGAAAAACACTCTAGACCATGACACATAGAGTTAGGTGCCACACGTCAACAGGTTGTCTGAACGCTGCGCTGCGGACTGTGAGCACTTGAGTGAAATGGGCAGAGAGGCTCTCCACTGTGAGGTGAGTGGAGGAGGCGGCGTTGCTGCCGCTCCGGATGGGTGGCTGAATACCGAGGAGCCGAGGCCGAAGCGGAAGCTCTTGGGTCAACATGCCTGCCCAATTTCACAGTTGAGGTGCGTTTGTCGCAATAGATGCTGGTAGCCACAGCAATGCTCCAAATAGACCGTTGGAATGTGGGCGCTGGAGGAATATCGCTTTTTTCCTCTCTTTGAAAAAAAAAAGCCCATATCCTTAGTCGATATCATACAGCCATTTGTTCAGCCATCAAGGCAACATGACCTGACACAGGAATTCTATTGTAATGCCTCACTGTGACAGGTTTTTAGCTGAAAAATAGGATCAAGAGAATGAAGAATATCCCAACCAATGGAGGAGACAATCTGGGGAGACAATGGACTATTGAAGACATGAAGCATAATCTCATGTAATAATTTAGTTGTCCTTAAATAACGTTTATTTTGGCTTTCACTCTTTTATACATCTAAAGCCGTATTCAGGCGGGATTCGTTTTACAGGGGGAGGATGTCTGTCATTTTGGTCCCGTCCGAATCTGCCAGGTCAGTCATTTTTACGGAGTGCGTTCGCCCGCGGCAGTAAAAATGATCTTTTACCGCTTGTAAAATGTCTGGTAAAAATAACCTCAGCTAAAACTAGTTCCGTCTGAATTGACATCCCTGAGACTGTTGGGGAAAATTGTGTAATTTCCTTGGGGAAAGGACCATCAGCTCAAACTGCATTTGAAAGCGGCGTTCACTCCAAACAGATCAGCCCGAAAGTCTCCATTGGCCAGTAAGATTACACATGTCCTGTGTTAACAATTACTTTATGCACATTGTCTTTAAAACTAATCCCATCCGAATAGGGCTTTAGTTGTCTCTGGGCTGGGAACTATTCAGTAAAACTGTGTAGGTAAGCCAGATTTGAGTTAAGTCCACACAGCAGGGATTTAATATCAATACTGCATGTTGGTATTCAGACCTCAGACTCATCTTTGATATTAAGCCCTTCTAGGGCAGCTGGACATGTGGGGTTGGGCAAGTGTTACCCAAGGTGTTCCTGATTCAGACATGAGACTTAAGCTCTTCTTTGGATGTGCGATATCTCACGGTTTATTAAGTCTAGTGAACCTAGTGGTATTCTGAAGAAAACCATAGTATTATTCTACATAATAATAGCCCCTAATCACATTGTGAATATTAATTTAGGATATTAATTTATTTGATTAATAATGAATCAAATCAATTACAATGTCGGCAAATACTGCTTTCATTCAATTGATTTTGAATGTTGAATCCCAAATGACATTAGTGCCCCAGCCTGAAAAACTCCATAGATTATTGCATACTTGTCTGTCTGGGTAAATTAAACTCATTACAAATTAACAAATAATCAAGTCATCGTCATTAGTAACTATACTGATAGTAGCCCAGGGCTATCCACAGGATTGGTAGCCAAAAGCAAATCACTGAAGATTCTGATGGTGAGAAATGTGCAAGCAAAAAAATCATTAGTCAGTTGATCTGCATTGAATTTATCTGTTTGCATGGCTTGACAGTGTCAGCAATGTTTCTCATATAAGGAGTTGATGTTAGGTGATGGCCTTTTGCTCCACTTAAACCCAAGATCAATGTAGCTTGTCTTTTAGGCTATTGTATAAAATGGAAACAATCCAGGCAGGCCAATACATAGGCTTACTGAATTTGTTATCTTACATTTTTCTATCGGCTAGAGGCAATGTAGGAAACACATTTAATCCAATTTAATTTATCCAAAAATAAATGTACTACATTAGATTAATATATTACATCATTCATCTTCTCACATTAATCATATGCCAATCATAAATAGACTAAAATGCCTGAGTAGCCTAGCTGACTTTCTACATGGCATTAATTAATAAAAAGGAATCTGAAATCGTTTATACATTTTTTTAACTTTAGGCTTTTATATTAAGAATATGTCAGATCAGCTAAAACCAATCTCTTGGAATTAAAGGCAATTCTAAATTGCTCTTTTACTTTGACGACCACATTCCAAAGACTTTCCAATGACAATAACTTGGTTATCCAGAGGTCAGGAGCTGCAAACATTTGATTTCAACATTTTGGATGTGCCAAGCCCTAGTATGAATAGGCATAGCTAGAAGTTAGACACATGACTGCATATGCACATAATGTCAACTAACACTGAATTGCAAAATGCGAATATGTGAAAGTATGTGATATACATGTTCTAACTGTTACAATATATAAAAGATATAACAGGTACTACAGGTACATGATACAGGTATTAATCCTCAATAGCCCCTTTCTCTCATGCTGTCTGTGCGGTTACATTAACGGGTCATATGAAACCAGTTCCAGTAATTTCCCTGCTCAAGACGTTGTAACGTTACTGGTAAGGTTCCGTATTGACCACATGTGAACAATGCCATAACATTAACGGCACAGGCACGCACAACGTGAAGACAATCTGACGTAGGATGCTCTGTTGTCAAACTGTGAGTTTAGTCCGTCAGCTGTGCCGTGTAAAGACCACACGTAGGAGGGAAATACAAACCACTCTACAACGGGCTGTAAACTTTTTGACGAAGGATTGGCAAGAATGTCGAATTGGACAGACGTGGAAATAACAGAGCTCCACATGAGCAGCATTAAGTGCAGCACAGCAATGTGCCAAGTGACTTCACCCACCTTGTTTTCAAACGGCAGTGACTCCAGTGCGAATGTTCAACATAATTTCCAGTGACAACAGTTATTTAAAGGAATTGCCAGTGTTGTGTGAATGGAGTGTTACATTTAAAACGGTGGTCTTGTGTGAACAGCAGAAACTGCTACCTTTACCGGAAAAACGAATCTAGCAATGTTACGGGATTCATGTGTGAAAGGAGCTAATGAGTTTACCTTGTATACAGACTTTGGTACTGCTCCACTGCTCCAGGTCACTGGTATGGAGTGTTCACCCCCACCCCTGCCCAGTCAGCATTACATCCCATCCCCGTCAGCTCACAGGACCTGTGTTCTAGAAATCCTGGCAGCTGCACCAAGAGTGGCCTGTGGATGACAGTGAACGCTTGCAGAGGTCAGAGAGAAACCACAGTGCACGATGCCACCCACACCCCTCTGTGTAAGGTCTGTTCTGTAGTGCTACCTTATTGTCAGGTAGCTAAGGGTCAGTGTTTTGTGTGTGTTCCTGCTCTGGACCAACCCCACTCAGGCTGCAGCTCTGTTGGCGGAAGCCCAGGTGACATCAGCTGGTATTTTTTGCCCACCCCGAGGCACTCCCAGGTCACCCTGCAATCCTTCACGTTCCTGCAGCTTTGACACCTTCTTATATAAAGGCAATACATCAAGGGGAGGAATTTTAGTCCAGCGAAAAGTTGGAAAGGGAGGCAAAGTGAAATACAAGATGGTGCGGGCATAGGACTGGAAAGTGAAATGTAATGTGACCTGGCAAGGCAAACTCTTCACATCCTCTAAAAATGGTTAAAAAAGTCATAATATAGTATGATCATAGTCCTTATTACCTCGATCATATGTAATTTAATAAATATTGTGAACCCAGGCTCTTGGATAACAAAATCATGTTGCCATGGCATCATGGAGATAGTTAAATACAGAAAATGTAAAGTTTTTACCTTTGGATTAATGCCAACTTCAAGAATGTAATACAATAAATGATTTAATTAGAAATTAAGAAGGAAAATGTCACTGGCATAACAGACACATGCTGGACAGAGCTCATATCTTGCATATAATCTCTATTGTATTTAACCCTCAACAGACAATTCTGCTCCATTCATGACACTGAGAAATTCATAAATGAACCCAAAATGCTTGACAATGATTGAGCCGGCTGAAATGGTCTTACATGGCACATTTGGTAATTTGCACACCTACCTGCTCTTCAGAGCGGGACAATTACAGAGTCTCGGGGGGCCATCGGTGCCCTGGCTGCACCCAAGCTGCTTCCCTCTCCCGGTGCTCTGCTCGGCCACCGAGGTGCTAGCGTGAAATGGCTATTAATTCCTTTTGCTATCTGTCCCGCACAGAGCCTGTTTTAAGCTTTCTCACGAATCTCTTGCCTGCTGAAAAATAGAAGGAATGAGAAAATCAGAAAGTGAGAGAGACACACACACACAAAAAAACATCAAACAAGTCTGTGAAATGCAAAATAGCATGAACCTCGCATTTTACCCTATCAATGAGACTTAATGAGTATTCCACCTTCCGGCACAACCACAGCTAAATGAATATAATGAAGAAATAACCATTCAGAAAATAACTGATAAAAGACAATCACAAAACGAAGAATGAGTTTCACCGTGATACGTATGACTTCTCTTCCTTTGCCATCAAGAGCCCTTAGGTTTTGTTCCACGGATCATCAGGATCTGCATCTTGTCAAGTTGGTGCAAGGATGTAGGCTGAATGATGTTAGATGTTAGATGTCTGTGCAGTTTTGGTTACGAACAGGCAGATCCACCTTGATCATTGCAAAGCTGTCTGGAATCTAATGACACTAAACCCATCTTTCATGATGTTATTATCGGAAGACTGTTGTCATGTCTATCAGTCTATGCATCTCATAGCCAAGCCTCACTGTCTGGCCTGCTGAAAAATCTGTTTTAACTTGTCAACACTGACTGATTCAGCTCTAGAGGGGCTGCGACGGACTCATGGGCCTGACATGTTGGCTTACAGCAGCAGAATGCATGTCAATACAGTGATATGATGGACATTGGCACCTGTCCTAACACATTAGCCCGCCTCCTGAAACTCACCAATACTCTTTGAGAGGTTTTAGGTGTAAAGTACTGACTTTTTCTGAACTATATGAAAAGAAAAAAGAAAAATCTCTAACACAGGATTATACATCCTCCTCCTCCCATTGCATTTTAAGCTTGATGGTGAGCACATCAAATGGATAAACCTATATATAGATGTGCTTGTAACGCTATAGAAGAGGCGATGCCAACAAATGTAGGGTCAGCAAGAACTTGCATTTGTTTCATATCATCTTTTGCTTCTTTCTCTGTATCTGCCTAATCATTTATTGTCGCTCCCTGCTCTGCTGGAAGGGAATGAAAACAAGGCATTAGAGGGAGCAAAGTAAAAATAGCTATTCCCTGGATGCTCAGTAAATGATGATTAGTCAATTGATTGTATGAATAATTTACTCTGATGGTGAGCACTATTTAAATTAGGACAGTGACAGGGGAACATTAGCGTTGCTTTTGCTAGTGCTACTTAAATCAAAATGTCACAGGTCAACTCAAGTCAAGACACAATATTCCAATTTAGTTAACTTGCAAAATATGTTGAACAATGTTAATGTTATAATTATAGAGGAAAATGATGAGGGTGAAATAAAGATCTTTCTCGTATTCTGCACATTACCATAATGAATAGGTCTCTCACACGCACTAATTTCAAATGCATTGGAGAATAAGCTATTGGACTGGAGAAAGGTTAACTGTACCTCTATAGAGCCTAGTGGACAGGAGTGAATGACGTGGGGCGTCTCCCTCACCGCTCTACGTAACACAGTAGTTTAACACCATGGGCAGCATAGTATGCGTTAATTCAGTTGGACCCCTTAACATGGTCTGTCAAAATTCCTGTACTTTTTTTTAGCCACGTACAGTATGTATGAATTTCTCTATGATAATTAATGTGCACTATTTTATTTGCAAACAGTGAAGAGTTCAACTAATTAATGTAAATAGTATGCCACCCTGTGATGTTGCTCATTTCAATTGAAATTGTAGAAGCTCCCAAAACACACCTCTGTGGGTGGAGGACACGATGGAC
>OMOT01086745.1:0-15576 GCA_900312575.1 Acanthochaenus luetkenii | reverse complement strand
GCAAGTTGGAGAATTGTTTAGTGGAGGTTTTTGCTCCCCGAGTGCCTTCTGGTTTATTTATAAATGAAGTTGACTTTATGTGATCCAATGTAGCTCAATTGTTAGAGCAAGGCACTAAGACTGCCAGAGCAAGGTTCAATTTCCACTGTGGAGAAGAATGTAAAATATCACCCACAGCAAAAAAAAAGATACACAAATCTGTGTCTATGAAACTGGTCTTATATGTATCAGTACATTGGATATTTGGTTTAGATTTAGTTTTTACAGACAAACTGACATCATGACAAATTAAATACAAGCAGCAGTGCTTTACACAAAAGAGAAGTTAAAGTACATTCAGCTGTTTTTTAATCATGGTGCCATCATTTTGCGCTTGGGGTGTATTTAATGGGTTACTGCAGTCAAATGGTGGATAAGTCATTGAAAATCGAACCGATAATCATCGAAAATCGATTCTGAAATCGAATCGTGACCCTAAGAATCGAAATCGAATCGAATCGTGACACTACCGATTCCCACCCCTACTGGATGGTTGGAGTGGTGAGCAGTAGTGGTGGCTGGGGGGTGGGGGCCAAGCAATTTAAAGTCTTACAAATCGACAGTAGAACTCATTCAAGTCGTTGGTGAGCTGTAGGTCGTTCGTCAATTGTGATTTTTCCTTAAGACCCTATCTTCATATAGCGTATAATTAGTTTGATACTATTTATTATGATATAACATGAATTTGTGCCAGAAAGATTGATGTCAGCCTAAAAAGGTCAATAAATTATATTCTGAAAAGGACAAGAGGACAGAGTTCAAATCAGGTTGTTTGAAAATTATATTTTAATGAGTCCTGATGCAGGTGAGTGCTCTATTCTTACTGTCTGGGATCTCAGCGCCGTTTTTGACAAAGTAGACCACTCTACTCTGTTGGCCAGGCTTCAGCACTAGGTGGGCATCTCTGGAATGGCCCTAATTTGGTTTAACTCCTACCTGTCCAATAGGAGTTTTTCTATTTAGATTTTTGGTAATTATGTTTCGGAGTCTGCACCTCTTACCTGTGGTGTGCCTCAGGGTTCTATCCTTGGCCCTATTTTGTTCTGCTTGTATATGCTTCCTCTAGGAACCTTGATTGGTAATTTCAAACATGTATCTTACCACTGTTATGCAGATGATACACAGTTGTACATATCTTTCAAGCCAAAGGAGAATTATAAATGTGCTTGCTAGACTGTTTTGCAGCTATAAAGGACTGGATGTCTTGTAACTTCCTTCAATTAAATGCAGTTAAAAACTGAAGTCCTTATTATTGGCCCAGAGCAGTTATCTGGTGAAATAAAGCAGTGTATCACTCCACTTGTATCACTTTGAACAACATGTAAATAATATGGCTCAGTCTTGCTTTTTCCAGTTAAGATACATTGCTAAGATCAAGGGATTATTATCTTTCAATGACCTGGAAAAAATATGCCATGCTTTTGTCTCTTCAAGGCTTGACAATTGCAATGCACTTTTTACATGCCTCAATCATTCTTCTGTGTCTCGGCTTCAATTAATTCAAAATGCTGCTGCAAGACGTTTGACCAATTCCCAACACAGGTTCATATCACACCTATTCTGGCTGCTTTGCATTGGCTTCCAGTTGAGTGTAGGATTTAGTTTAAAATTCTTCTAATGATATATAAGGTCCTGCATGGGTATCTCCATCCTACATAGTGGATTTACTCATAGTGGTCCCTCAGGTCCTCTGACCAAGGCCTGCTGATTATTCCCAGATCCAAGCAGTGGTCACTCCTACTCTCTGGAACAGTCTCCCCCGAAACATTAAACCTGCTTTGGGTTTAAAAAGCTTTTAAAGTCCACAAGTATTTTAATGTGTAGCATTGGTTTCTGTTTTGTGTCGTGTATTTTGTTTTGATTCATCTTATCATTGTACTGTACCTTTTTAGCTGGCAATGTGTAGCATTGTGTTCTGACTGTTTTGTGTCCTGACATTTTGTTTGATATATTCTTCTACAGTACTGCACATTTCATTGGTGTACAGTGCCCTGTAACTTCTGTTTCGAAGGGCGCCTCATATATAACGGTATTATTATTATTGTTTAAATATTAAAAGACTTCACAAAATAACATTGCATCAACAAAGTATAGCAAGAATTGGCAACAATTTAGAGGTGTTAGTGATTTTTTTCTGTACTGATCATTCCTCTTTTTTTCACCATCATACTCAGTGTTTTCAGACCTGTAAATCTAAATGAGTTTGGATCTGATCACATTCACTGACTTTCCCTTACATTGATTCCCACTCGTCTCTCATAAACTGGTCAGTTTCTGATGCAGTGCTTATTTTACTTTGCCTCATATTATTACATAAAACACCGAATAAAACATGTTATATCAATTATATGTGAGACTAAATCTTTTCATCCCAGGGTCCGTTTCCTGTTGGGCGGTCGCCATGGAGATTTCAAGTTCCTGCCACCCGCGGGTTACTCTCCGTGCTACGAGGCGCTGCTGCCCAAGGAGAAGATGCGTATAGAGCCTGTGAAGGAGTACAAGAGAGACCATGAGGGGGTCCGCGACCTGCTGGGCACCTCCCAGTTCCTCTCCCAGGCCTCCTTCATCCCCACTCCTGTTGACACCAGCCAAGTGAGAGCGCTACCTCCAGTACCAAAGGAATCCAGGACTGGGGTCAACTCAGTTAGTGACAGTGAGATAGGATCAAACTTTAATGAAGAAATTGGGTTGTTGCAGCACGGATAGGACAGGAAAGAGCAAAGAAAATATAATATAGATTCGAGTAGATTGAATGAGGGTATTAAACCTAATACAACAACAAAATATATGAATTGCAGGATGTATGAAGATGTGTTACAATCACAACAATAGAAAATACTGAGACAAAGAAGAAACAAATTAAAAATGTGGACAATTTGAACATAAACCCAAAATATGAAATATAGGCCTTATGAAAATAAATGTATACAAAATATCAAGTTGCAACATAGAAGTCGTTCAGTCATTTGCTCCTTTGGAAAAAGTACAATCTTGTTCTTTATTCAGCCATTAGAAGGTGTCATGAATAGTCTGTCATTTGAAATAAATTACGTTTGTGTTTCTGTACATAACTGTTGTATAATATTCAAGAAATAATTGTTTACAGTGTCCCCTGCAGCACTAATACGGAATAGTTAGACTCCGTAGACTGCTACAGTAGCTACGACTTTACTAAAGCTAAAGTAATGTGAAACTGAAGAATTGAACAGCAAGTCGAAAAAAACCGAATACTGTTTTCGGTTGTTGGCTCGATGGCATCTCTTTATCATCCAACCAAACCATCTGTTCCCTTCCACTCTCTCCAGATTGTTCTTCCCCCTCACCTGGACAATATCCGGGACAAGCTGGCAGAGAACATCCATGAGCTGTGGGGGATGAACAAGATCGAACTCGGCTGGACCTATGGCAAGGTAAGCCCGCTCAACCCCTCACCAATAGCACCCCGGGAACATTCAATGTTGTTCAATATGTATTTTTGCAAATTAATTATTCATTGAAAGGCCTAATGACCCCAGATTCCCCCCTTGCATTGTGAATAGGCAGGTGAGTCACCCTGCCTTAAAGAACTGCTAACCCTAAAATAATGAGATCATTGAGGTTTAAGGGTCTAAATTCTGCCCTGACAGGAATTAAATTGTTAGGGAAACACCGAATACTTGAAATGTTTTGCTATGGAAATGGTAAAATTTAGATATATTGATTATCATTACAAAATATTGTCTATTGGTGACATAATTTCAAAAATATTGTTATCGGTCTTCAAAAACCCATATCAGTTGAATCTAGTCAGGACACAGTGGTTGATCCTGAGTTATTATGTTGTTGTTGAGAAACTCCCAACATGTGGTTCAGGAGGAGATAGCAAACTGCACTTAGCCTACAGTACATCTCTTGATCCCTTTTTCTCTCTGTCTATCTCTCGCCATTTCTCTCTCTTGCCTGCTTACTGCAAAACAGACAGACTGATAGGAGGCTGATCGCACACCTTAGTTTTTTTGGACCGTAGCGGTTATCACAGAATAATTTCCCACTGAGGTCGTCGCCACAGCGGCCGTTTGAAAAACTTAATGAGTGTCTCGTCTTCAAACAGTATGACATCCAGATTAATTAAGGCTGGGAGAAAGCGGCACTCGGGGTAGGGGGGGACCTAGGGCTTATCATTTATTAAGGACAATATTTAGGTACCAACAGCTGCTCAAGGTGACCTCGTACCTAACCCTAGATGGGAGAATCTTTGGACAAGTGGCACATACTTGGCAGGGATTCATGATGATAGTCTTGATAAACTTGGATATGGCTTCATCTTTTCATATCTAAATGCTTGGCCTAAATGTGTGCTCCTCATACCTTTTGTGCACCTATTCTATGAACCTTTGTCAACAGCAGAAGATAGTCCATTATCAGAGAATGCTTCACTGGCAGCATCTTATTGAGAGTCCGGGCACAACGGCAAATTCCTCTTGGTTCGACTCTCTCACAGACAGCTGAGCCTCGTGCCATTGTGGCTGTCTCTGCTGAACTTGAGCTTATCTTCACTTCATTAAAACATCAGCGCCTGAGCTTCAAATTATTCAACGGGAAGATGAACATAAGGACATCTGTCAAATAGCACTGCAAAAAGGTTCAGCTGCAGTACAGATTTCATTTTGTTAATGCTGAGCTACACTTTGTCACACCTGTTTTTTGTGTCTTTGTCTGTCATTATGTCTGTTGGAGTTGCAAAATCTGTTATGGATAGATAGATAGATGGAAAGCAAGGAAGGAAGAAAGGAAGGAAGAAGGAAGTGAAGAAGAAATAACAAATTAAGGAAATCCAAACACAAGAATTACCATTATAAATACAATGATGATGTTGGTAACCAGTTGTTGCTCTCAAATGAACCATAACGATGCCAGACTGCTTTCTCCTCAGGTTCGTGATGACAACAAGAGGCAGCACCCTTGCCTTGTGGATTTCACCAAGCTGCCTGAAACTGAAAGGAACTACAACCTGCAGATGTCTAGTGAAACACTGAAGTAAGGCTGGACAGTTTACTAAATAATCTAATTACCTATTCATAGAATTGTAACCGCTCCCAACTGAATGCTATGGGAGAGCAGATTAGGCTAAGATTAAAGCAGCGCTTATAATGACTTGCATCTCCTGAGTGAATTCCAGTATTGATTTTGTAAGAAATCTTGAGCCTAAAGCTTATTTGAGCCAAACAACTGAGTCATCCCACCGTTAAAACATTAGGCTTGGCTCGATAAAGCAATTTCCTGTTTCAGAAATCTTCGATCAGGTATGCAATCTGTCAATTATATATTAGTGGGGGTCCCAGCTGCAATAGGTACACACAGCCAAAAGCTGGCTACTGTTCTCAGTGACAGATATGTCTATCTAATGAGCTGTGTTAGAAACGCATCAGTTGCTCGATGGATTCTGCTGGTTCGAGGCTGGAACGTATTAATCTGGCAAAGTGTAATAGGGCTTGAGTATTGATGTAAATGATGGTCTTCCTCTGTCTGTCTATGTCTCTCATTTCTCTCTTTCTCTCAGAACCCTGTTGTCACTGGGATGCCATGTTGCCCAGGTCAATGTTCACGCTGAGGACGATCTGAAGAAAATCAAACTTCCCAAAGAGTATGACATCTTGTTACTGCTTTATCTTTACAGAAGTCTACCTTTGTCAACAGATTATATTTCAATGCCACAGTGGGGGATTTTAGCGCAGTCCACCTCTTCCTGTACTGTATGTTGAATAATGCGGCTGTCTCGGATTACGGTACATCATTCAGTGGACGGCCCTCTGCCAAGGCTCTGTCACAGCAGTGTCAGATGATTGATACCAGTGCTTGAATTTTAAGAAAATGTGTATTTTATCTGTGACATTTAGACCAATACCATCCTGTTGAAGTCATATTGATGTCATGGGACATAATTTTACTGTATTTGAAATATATGTATATGAAATGGGAACATGACATTCAGGACATTCAGTGTTACACCACTTCAAGAATCATGACTAGATACCTTCACCCTCATCATGTTGTGTTGTCTGCAGCTACATGATGTCTAATGGTTATAAGCCTACGCCACTGGATCTTTCTGATGTGAAACTGAGAACAGGTCAGGAGGTTCTGGTTGATAAACTGGCCGAGAACGCCCACAACGTGTGGGCCAAGGACAGAATTAAACAAGGATGGACCTATGGCATCCAGCAGGTAAAAATACATCTAATTTTGAAAGGGGGCATCTGTGGTTGTAACTACTACACTGTGTCTGGCCTTTAGATTAGAGCATAGCTCAATGCAGCTGTACGCCTCCCAACGCAAGATTTAGTATTATTGCAATATTTAGTATTATTGCACTATTTTGTATTATTGCAATATTTTGTATTATTGCAATATTTAGTATTATTGCAATATTTAGTATTATTGCAATATTGCAATATTGTAATATTTAGTATTATTGCAATATTTAGTATGCACTATTTAGTAGTGTTGCAATATTTTGTATTATTGCAATATTTCATATTATTGCAATATTTGTTATTATTGCAATATTTGTTATTATTGCAATATTTGGTATTGTTGCAAGATGTAGAATTATTTGATTGTAGTACTAACTTCTATTCATTTATTATTATGTCTATTCTCAGTTCATTGTAAATACCTGTTTAATTGTAAATATCTGCAAAAATGGTGGGATGAGAAAAGTATATTGTCTCTTATTGTATTTTGTTTTATTGTATTTGAAGTGTTTACTGTGTTGTAAATTGAGAGATATGTATATCGAATCACTGCCATGTACCATGTGTATGTGATCAAAAAATTGAAACTTGAATTACCTGTTGAAGTAATTAAATCTATAGATATTCAGATTCATGTATTCGATTAGACATTAAATGGTAAAAACAGCAGCTACATTCATCTTTTTATAGTATTTATGTGTTTGTCTCTATTCTACTTTTTGTTCTATTTCATTGATGTATTTTCTCTGTTTGCGGCAGGATTTGAAGAGCAGGCGTAATCCTCGTCTGGTGCCATATGCTTTACTGGACGAGCGCACTAAGAAGTCTAACAGAGACAGTCTGAGAGAGGCCATCAGGACCCTGGTTGGATATGGATACGACATCGACCCCCCAGACCAGGAGGGTGAGAACATGTTGCTATTAACACTGCTAACTCTGCATCAAATATTTGCAACTGAACTGATATCAGAAAGATGTTTAGGTCCTAATGTCACAAAATGATGCCGGTATGGACGACTACGGTCGGTTTTCAACGTTGGTGTTGTCTATTCAACATCAAGATGTTTCTATAATAGTACACTCATATTAATCTAGTATCTTACTCTGAGTATACTGCATAATATTAAGCATCATTTCACATGATTTGTCCACTCTCCTCACCTTTGCTCAATAGGCCTGTAATCGTATGTTTTGATAGTGATATTTGCCGCCCAAAATCAACAGCATATCATATTGGTATCCATTGCCAGTTTTTGTTCTGTGTACCTCAAGTTCAAAGCACTGTGTCCCTGTCTCCCGCTACCCCTAGCCGTCCATGTGGTGGATGATCAGAGCATCGAGACCATCCGCTTCTTCCGTGTGGAGCAGACGTATGCAGTGAAGACGGGGAAGTGGTACTTTGAGTTTGAGGCCCTGAGTGGTGGGGATATGAGGGTTGGCTGGGCCAGACCAGGATGCAGGCCCGATGTGGAACTGGGACTGGATGACCAGGCCTTTGTCTTCGACGGATACAGGGTAAACCAGCTCTGTTAGGACATATTGTACTGTACCACTTCAGAAACAGCCACCGTAATGAACATCTTAATTGCTAATCCTTTCTACGCCTCTACTGCACTGTTGTTCCACACCTGTGGGGGGCTTTGGGAAGTGATAATTTTGAAATTTGAAGACTCTTTTCAGCTGAAACCTTTTTTTTAGTTTAATAGCTGCTACGGTTCATGATACCGCTGTGATCATGTTGTTAGTGTAGTGTGTGTGCGTGTGGGGGGGAGGGTTGGTAGCATGCCCAGCTCCAGAGGTCACCGCTCGCCACTGGCAAATAGTGATCGATAGAATAGAAAATCTTTGTTGCAGCAGCACTATAAAATCAACAAATAACGACTAGGAATAGATACTGTAGTTCAAGCAAAAAGCTGAAAGTAGAAATATAGATAGCAATTAAGTAAATAAAGGTAATAATATAGTAAATAAAGTCCAGGTCATGTGCAATGCAAAAACACATTAGCAATTATGCGTCATTATCTGACCTCAGAACAGGATGTGACCATTAAAAGGGACTTCTCCTGTGGCTACCATTGTATCATAATCAATTTTCACTTGCTTATACAAGCACATTTCTTTGCTCGTTTTCAGGGTCGACGTTTGCACGCGGGCAGCCGTTACTTTGGGCGGTCGTGGAACAAGGGCGATGTGGTTGGTTGCATGATCAACATGGAGGACAAATCCATGATCTTCACCCTGAACGGCGAGCTCCTAATCACCAGCAAGGGTTCCGAGCTTTGCTTTGCCGACTTTGAGACCGAGGACGGTGAGGGCTCCATACTCCAGTGAACTTTTTATTCATTTATTCTGTACGTGTTGTTTCCCCCACACAGTCTCCAGAGGTGTGAGTGAGGTTTGTTTGGCAGCTAGTTATGCAGCAAAACAGATAAAGTAAAGAGCCAAACACTAGCGATGTTACTATTTAATACACTCCATCCTGGTATTGGGGAATTACTCTGTAAATTAACCCGTCCCTCAACCAGAGATCAAGAATGCCACATAAGGAGAAAGTTACATGACTTCAATAGATTATGTTGTTATAGATAATGTTTGATCAGGGGATTATGCTATATAGGCATAAGCACATATACACACACAGCGGTACACAGTAGGCATCGGCTGATATGGTTACGATACTGGTTTTAGCCAATATTTTGTCAATATTCAAGGCAGGGTGACCCACCACAACTTCAGCGGTAGGGGTAAAGTCTGTGGTACATTAGACCTTGAAATAAACATTTAATTTGCTAAACATATAATTCAACAGTGAAAGGAATGAATTAAATGTGCAAAGAAAATACATTTTATTACACGTTTTCCAGACTGTTCCCATGTAGCTGTGTACAGGGAGGAAGTGGGCGACACTGGCTGGCCGATATCCAATATTTTATAAAAGAACAATATCAGCCCGTTGTATCAGTCTAACCCTAGTAAACACACTCACACATACACATCTTTCCATCCTTTCCCTCTAACTCCCAACCCCACCAACACCCCCGTACCCCCTTCCAGGTTTTATCCCCGTGTGCAGTCTGGGCATGTCTCAGATATGCCATATGAACCTGGGCAAGGATGCCAGTACTTTTAAGTACTACACCATGTGTGGCCTCCAGGAAGGTTTTGAGCCCTTCGCTGTCAACATGAATCGAAACGTCACCATGTGGTTCAGCAAGCGCCTGCCCACCTTTGTCAATGTACCCAAGGACCACACCCATATCGAGGTACAGAAGACAGGGCCAAGATGCAAACATTGTGCAAACATTTTCCTGTTATGTACACTGTGTGCTGTTTGTGTAGGACAAACTCCAAGACCCCGCGAATATGAGCAGTGAGGACAAATACATTTTGGTTGGATAGAAATGTGTTGAATTGCAATTCATATTCAAAATGGGAAAAATGCATGGATATACTGTATATTCTAAACATCTTGGACTTGGCATTAATCAACATAGCCAATCACAGTGTGGTCAGTGCTGTTTTATAATGAATTTATATTTGCATCGCATCATATTTCATTTATTTCTCCTGTTCTATAAATTGGTCATTTTGGATGAAAGAGGTTAATTATACTTTCAATGTACATTTTAGATTTCCATGTTTTCTCAAAGCAATCACTGTTTCTTGTCAAAAAATGTGACAATGGCTATATTTACAGAGAACAAAGAATTCTGTTCCTAACCCGGTTACTCAACTAACCTGGTTTTGGGTCGATGCATGTAACTGTCGGTTAGAGTAATCCAGTTAAACTCATACTCCGACTATGAGAAGCCTGGCTTATTTCCCCTGTATTAGACTGAAGCTACTGCCCAGTCAAAACGGGTAGCTGGCAGTGCAACTTTTTCATACTTTTTTGCTGGCGGTCCATTCTATCTGTCGGCGGGAAACCACAGGTAGACAGGAATATTCTGTTAACTGGTTTATTCTTGGCAGCAGGGATCCTTAGTTGCTGGGTATCAAAGCCGCATGTAAACAGCTTAACCTGAATGAGACCTTAACTGGAGTATAGCCAATCGCTGGGTTACTCTGTGCCTGTAAACGTAGCCAGTGTGAACAATGTTCTTGGTATTGACTCCCTCTTGTGGTTCGCTCTCGACGCCTGGCTGTGACTCCTCAGGTGACAAGGATGGACGGGACAGTAGACAGCCCCCCCTGCCTCAAGGTCACCCACAAGACGTTTGGCACCCAGAACAGCAACAACGACATGGTCTATTGTAGGCTGAGCATGCCTGTGGAGTTCCACTCCACCGATATTGTACTGGACGAATCAGAGAAGCTCAGGTTAGACCTAGTCTTCACTGTCGTACCGCATCACCATTGATTTCTTGAACAATGACTGCTCTACTAGCAATGTCATTCCGTCTCAATTTGTTCTTAATTGACCTGTCTGGCAAATGACAGAACAATAAAATGCAGATGGGGTTTCCAAGATTGCGTTGTTGTCCTTTAAACCTGCGGTCATGCTTTTGCCTCTGCAGCCACCCTCCAAAAGAAGATGAAAGTGTTGACTATGGAAGCATCACGACTGTAAGTAAACCTACATTTTGATGCAAATGACATCTGGAAAATATTGCTGTGATACTGATTACTCTCTATTCAGTAAGAGTGATGTTTTGCACTCTGTTTCTCATGGCAGTACTACCACTCGGTGAGAGTGTTCGCTGAACAGGACCCTGCATCGGTGTGGGTGGGCTGGGTCACCCCTGACTATCATTACCATAGCAAGAACTTCAGCCTCAGCAAGACGCGAACGGTCACTGTCACCCTGGGAGATGAGAGAGGCCGGGTTCACGAGAGGCAAGCGCCTTACTTTTTTGACGTCCCACTGGAATTTCTGTAATATAATGGGATTGTGAGAGATGTTTTCCAGACAGGGAAAGTAGGGGAATTGGATACATTATCTGGGGAAGTTAGAGAATATCAGGGAATTTTACAAATGGGTCACTTTACAGGAATATAGCAAAAACAACATTAACAAACCTGGAAGGACGAACAATTTAGCTCATTGAAGCGCACTGACTTCATGGAGAAGTCATGAAATATTACATCAGGGCCACAGTGGGAACCCTATAATGTAGTGAATTAACAAATGAAATCCACATAAACATGGGCAATCCACTTAACATATTCTTATGATCATAATGTAATATACCTAATGGAACTGCTCACATCCAGAAGGGCTCTCGAGTAAAATACACTTTTACTGAACATAATACAAATAGAATCTTTTAAAACTATTATTGACATTTATTGAACAACAAATATATTATATAAACAACCACACATATACAGTAAAATCACGTAACACAAATATCCGACAACAATCCAAAAGGTCTTGCGCGTCACGTGACCCTCGAGACACGACCTATAGAATACTCTTGCGCACAGTAAGTCCCGCCTCCAGGAAGAAGAGGTAAACAATCAGCATATGTGGAATACTTTTACCGAAATGGAACATATCAACATGGATCTTCCAAATGTTGTTTATTTCACAAATATGTTTCCTTGCGTATTCCCATCACATGATTGTGTTTGCTGTAACATAACTGATACTCACGTGAAGTCGCAGGAATTCCTTCAGCGAATGATAATCCTGAATCTGTGATCAGCATTGCTTGCTTGTACATACTTGTATCTATCCGGTGCTGGATATGAAGTGTCCGTAGCGCAAAACAATATAGTTTCTAAAGAGATGAGACGAAGCATTTCACGGCCATATATGACGTTGCTGAAAGTTTGCTTTGCTTAGAAAGTTTGGACACAATCGCATTTCAAATTAGATTATGACAGCAACTTTCCCATGAAAGCGCGTCACGTTTACAAGGCCGTTCACTTCAAGGCCATTTTGAAGGGGAGAGAGTGGATTGTTTTGTTTACAACAAATAATAATTCTATAATTCTGTCATCATTCAAGCTAATTTCTGCCTTGTTTTGTTGCAGTGTCCAGAGGAGTAATTGCTACATGGTGAGTGGAGCTGATGCAGTCGGCTCGTCTTCCTCCGGTCGATCCAACTCTGACCTGGAGATCGGCTGTCTGATCGACCTGGCCACTGGCCTCGTTTCCTTCACCGCAAATGGCAAGGAGCTGCCCACCACATACCAGGTAAATAATAAGAACAATAACACACTAGTGGGGCTCAGTGGACTGAGGTGCATGGACAATCTGGTTCATAAACAATAGTGTGTACTACCAGTGTACTATCCAGTACACCGCCACTCAGAATTGTCTGTTCCAGTGGGTCTCCAGTGAGTCTCCAGTTAGTCTTAGAATACAAATACTTTGGTATTTGGCTTGATGAGAAATTTACATTTAAATACCATGTGGGCATTCTTGCCAGTAAATTGTGGTAACATATTGGCTTTTTGCACAGGAATAGATCCAGCTTCCCAATGATTTGCAGAAAGAGAGTAATTGAAGCAGTTTTCCTGTCTGTTTTGGATTATGGGGATGTAATTTATAGACGTGCGGTGGCTTCCACTCTCTGTATATCATTCTGCCATCAGATTTATCACCGGAGATAGTTATAATACTCACCATTGTATTCTGTATAATAGGGTTGGGTGGTCCTCTCTGGCAGAAAGATGACAATTGCACTGGTATTTGTTTCTATATAAAGCCATAATTGAGGATTGTCCGAATTACATCACTTCATTATTGGAATGGACCATATGGTATAAGATCCAATGATTGGCTTACACTTAGTAAGAGTTGTACTGAACTTGGTAGATCTGCCTTTAGCTCCTGTGTCCTGGACTCATGGAATGCCCCGCAGGGTACATTGAAACGAGGTACTCTAGTGTCCATGGGTTGATTTAGAACTTTGGTGAGCAAGCAGGTCACCACAATTTGTAATTATTATTTGTGTTAACAACAAGACAGTGATAGTTAACTATGGTTAGCTAGCTAACAAGCTGACATTATCTAAACACAAAATTGATCTGATTTATTAGTGTCAAAAACAGCACAAAAATGAACCATTATTGAATTCTGTTAAGACAGCCAAGTTGTTTAGAGATACATTCTGTCCTCCCAAGAGCTGGGGACCTCCAATATGGCTGCAACAGGGTGTGCTATGTCACCTGAAAGCCCTCTATTGTCATAATGTTGGTGCCCATGGCAGCTTTGCTGATCCAGCGTAAGCATAGAAGAAAAACGGACACAACAAGAAAAAAAGCTAAATGGCCGACTTGACTGGTATTTGGCGAGACGCCTCAATTCAGTCAAAACTCAAAGGCTCATACTGTAACTGAAATGAGTTTGAAACAAGTGGGAGAAGTGTATAGGCACAAAAATGGAAATTTACATTTTTTTGTTATTGTTACTCTGTCTCTGTGAGGTTCTTTGATGGCTGCCATAGATACACCGACTGATAGGCATCGAATTAGCATTTAAAACACCAGCTAGTTCATAGACTTGGAGGTTCAATGCCATCTGACACTTGTATAAATGCCACATGCACAGACCCTTTCTTTTAAAGACGAGCACAGGTCTTGAGTATCAGAGCTGCATGAAAAGAGTGAGGGTAACATCGATACATGTGGATGACTGAGCTATGTGTCTTGTTTCTAGGTGGAGCCCAACACCAAGCTGTTCCCAGCAGTGTTTGTGCGCCCTACCAGTGCAAACCTCTTCCAGTTTGAGTTTGTCAAGATTAAGGTTAGTCTTTTTTTCTCTCAAATCTAACGTTTATCAGCGCTTGCACATTAAATGGTGTTATAGTGGGTGTTGATATTGCCAAAACATATTCAAAGTTTTACACAATTTTTCTTTTTCATGTCATAGACCCCAATGTGGAACCCATGTGGGAATATTTTTGTTGTGGCTAATTTAGTATTGCGGTGTCTGTCTGCAATGTATATGGGGAAATAATGGTGGTGCGAATGAACCTATGATTCATTCTTTTACACCCATAGGAAATACATGTTGCTTATCACCTTTTCTTTGTCTATGGAGAAATATAGCATATTTCAATATTGTATTAATTTAGGATCAATAATATCCAAATTCTTTCTCCCAAATCCCCCCTTAGGAGAAATAAAGAGACTCACATGATAATATAAATCTGCATTAATTGTAGAGAAGTTCTCGAGACAAATAAGCATGATATCTCATTTGTAGATGGCTACATTTCTGAGATGTTTCACCTTACCCATTAGAGACGTAGAAGATAATGAGTGTACATTAAAACATGTGAGAAACAAATTAAAAGAGCCAAGTGAGAAGCATGTTATACCAGAGTGAGACAATCCAGTGATTGTTTCTCAGGAGCAGAATTATGAGAAAATGGTCAAAATCCTATACTTATTTTAAATGAAACGCATCTGTGTCTAGGAGAAGTAAATGAGAGGAAGAGGAGATCGTATTTAGGATATTGCTTTCCCTTGGGTATACTGTAACTGGGATCATTTCTAGTGAATGAAATGATAGTGGGGGTGGAGGTCCCTGAACCCCTCTTTGAGAACCAATGATTTAAAGCACCTGTCACTGTGTTTATTTGATTAGATTGCACTTTATTGATCTCCTAGGGGAAATTCAGGTGTCACAGCAGCAATTGGCAGAACAATGCCAGAAATAGGGACATTTAATAAAACACAGGTAAGTAAATACAGAGGATAATATAAATAATACAACTATATGAAACCATAGCTATAAAAAGATAGTGCCTAGCGGTGTTGAGCATTAGTACTGTGCAATACATGGACTCCTGCACAACATTGAGTCCAAGGATATAGTCCAGAGATGTGTGCAGGTTGGTGGAAGAGTGGGGGGGTGTCTAAGGGGCTAGGGTCCAGTTATTGTGCAGTTGGGTGTGGGTGGCTGGTGGTGGGGCGGTGGGTATTGTCACAGCTGACTGGCACAGGGGTGGCTGGTTGTGTTGACGGAGTTGAACAGTCCGATGGCTGCCGGCACAAAGGAACGCCTAAGGCGCTCCGTCCTGCAACGTGGCAGGATGAGCCTGTGGCTGAAGGTGCTCCTCATCAGCCTCAGTTCATCATGGAGAGGGTGAGACAGGTTCTCCAGGATCATCCTCCTCTCTGCCACTACCTCCAGACTGTCCAGTTTGACTCCCACAACAGAGCTGGCCTTCTTCACCAGCTTGTTCACCCTGTTGGCATCCCCCGCCTTGATGCCACCTCCCCAGCACACCACAGCGAAGAAGATTGTACTGGCTACTACAGACTGGTAGAACATCTGCAGCATCCTGTTACACACATTGAAGGACCTGAGCCTCCTCAGGAAGAACAACCTGCTCTGTCCTTTCCT
>OMOT01086734.1:0-17685 GCA_900312575.1 Acanthochaenus luetkenii | reverse complement strand
AGAATGCATTTATACACAATATTCTGATTTGAAAACATTTGAATCCAGCAAGTGCCCTACTGCTTGGTTAGCACACACATTTCAAGTTGTTTTGTTGTGTCTAGACTGTGTCTAGAATCTACTCTGTTCCAAATCTGAATTTAGTATTGCGAAAATGCTAGCCAGGAAGTAATGCAAAACAAGTGACGATTCTGTATGTCGGTGATCATGATGGTAGTTGTGTATTGAACAGATCAATTGGTATACTGAAATTTGTGTTCCGTTTATGTCATGTTGCCAAATGCTTTTTAATTCAGTATATTAATTATTTGAGTATAGCTTTCACAGTAGCACGTTGAGGTTTTTCCACAAGCAGCATGCTACAGTCGGCTCAGGAGGTATAGTTCCCGCCCAGCAACCGCAAGGTCGAAGGTTCGAGTCCAGCTCCTCCCAGAAGAAAAATTAAATGTTGTACCGCTGCGCTTGAGCAGGACACCTAAACCCAAATTGCTCCCGTTGAGCAGGTTGGCGCCTTGCATGGCTCCTCGGCCAGCGGTATGATGATATGCAGGTTGCTTTGGATAAAAGCGTCTGCTAAATGCCGTAATGTAACAGTTCTTCAGGTAGATCTAGTTTGGCTCATTTTCTGTAAAGTCCTTTGAGACAGACATGCTTGTGATTAAGGGCAATATAAATAAATGAACTTGAACATTGTATGTACCTTGATCTTCTCTGCCTTCTCTTTCCTCCTCTGTCTCTCCGTCTTCTTCTCTGCCAACACGATGGCTCCCACTGTCACGTCATCCTCTTCCTCATTAGGATCCATCTCTTCCTCCTCTAGCAGGCCTTCCACCTGCTCCCGGAGGACCGTCTCCTGCGCGCACACACACAAACACACGTGTCAGATCAAATCCATGACCAGTTTCCACAGCATCAAATTAGGGAGATCATCTCAGTCACTGGTCTAACAGACCAAACCATTATTTATTTTTTAGAAACCCTGGGGAAAACTGGAGCTGGAATGACAAAATGTACCTCTGTAGCTGTGTCTTCTTTGTTGATAGCCACCCGTCTCTCTATTTTCTGTTCTTCCTTTTGTCTCTTCACCTCCACCATATGGGCCTCCAGCAGCAAGGCCTGGGTTAACAGAGCAAGTGAGGGAGCGAAGGAGAGAGATTAAGAGGGTAAGGTGTCATTTCAGCAGGACAAACACTACAACTGCATAACTACTGGGGCCGTCTTAAGTTACCATATAAGTTATATAGCAAGGTGAGCAAACACCATTATTAAGAGAGTTACGGTAATACAGAGACATGTGTAGAGTAGACCAGGATACGGACTGAGAGAGTTAATGTGTTGTGCCAAGTTACCAACTGTTTAAATAAAAGTCATTGTTCAGATAAAAGCCCCCATCATCATTTCACAGTAACCATCTGCTGATGATGCGACTAACTTAGGAAAGATGTCAGCCAACACAGTCACATCAGTCAACCTCCAACCAGCACACACAAATATTAGGGCTGGGCGGATCGAAACTGCTATTGATACTCGCATACTACTCATTACTCATTTGGTATCGATTCCTTTAAAATTTCAAAGTTATGTTTAATCCGAAATGCGGTTGCGTCACTCCCGTGTCCCTCTGCACTTTCGTAGCGCTTAATATGTTTCTGCCAATGAACAGCAACAGGGGTGAGATGGTGAGACCTAGGACACTGCCGGTACACGTCACGTGATCGGTCAAACCCATGTGAAGGCAAGAATCACGCCAAGTTACAAGTTATAAAAAATTTCAAAGGCAATTCAGAGCCGTTTTCAATTGCTGCTTGTTGATTTACTTTTAATTATTAATGAATATATGATTGTCTTCTTTTGGTTGTTTCTCTTCTGATACACTGCTGTAGTGTGTTTGTCATGTGAAATAAAAAGTACATTAATGTAACTGCTTTGGCGTCAGTTCTTAACGTAAACATCAATATTTGTAATAATGCACCAGGTTAGAGGGTTGCTTGCACAATATACAGCTGAAATATCCCTAAACTAATATATTGAATCGAATAGGGACCTTGTGAAATCAGTGGCGATACCCAGCCCAATACAAATGCAATACTTTTAAGACCCTTTTAAATGCTAGTTACAATGATATACAAAACTAAATGCACAATTGGAATAAACATGAAAACAACTAATAGGAATAAGCGGGTATAGACGATGGATGGATGAAAACAACTATACTTGTCATAACATACATTTGCGTGACTGGGCTGATTATTTACAAGACAAACGAGCCCAAGAAGCCACAACATTTTTAAGACCTCTAAAACTGAATTAAATAAGTACAGTGCTGCATTTAAATGTATTCAATACCTTCTAAAGACTTGAGTTTAGATAGTAGACATTTAAAGACTTCAGAGCTGCAGACACTAAAACATTTAATATATTAAAATGTATACCCAGCCCTACTCTTGGCAGCAGTCAACTTGATACATGAGCAGGTGGAGATGCTCTAGTCTGAGGCTGCTCAGAGAGTAGAGCAGTGGTTTACCTGATGGGAGAAGAAGTCTGGGTTGTAGGATCCTCCTGGAGCGATCACCTCCACTGCAGGGAGCACCGACGGCTTCTCATTCATCTTCTCTGGACGCTGAGAAAACACAGTCACATCAGTCAACCTCCAACCAGCACACACAAATATTAAAGGCTGTGGGTTCTAATATATCTCCACCCGGTCCTTTATGTGTAGTCTGCATGTTCTCCCCATGTTTCTGCATGGGTTTCCTCTGGGTGCTCCGATTTCCTCCCAGTCCAAAGACTTGCATGTCTCACCCAGATACATTTACTCTCACCTTGACAAGCTTCTTGCCAGTCTGTTGAAGGTACCAGGGGTCAGCTGTATCTTTGGCTATATTATGAAACAAACAAAAAAAAGGTTACAAATATACATGTGAACTGATTCCCTTGTGCTGCACATACTCAATGATACTTTTAACTGAACTGAGGCCACTCAATAAGTTTCTATTCAGTATAGTTGCAAGAAACGGTGAACTCTGAGAAAGCTTATGAGAATGAAAATGGCAAAGGACTCAATCTAAACTTTTGGTTAGTGTGGCCTACACTGGGACTAAATATGGTTAAAGCCTTGCAATTACAGACCACAATTAGGTCAGCCCATTTCATAAAACCCTGCATCAACGTTTTCCCTAGTGGCTCCCTCTACTGGAGTCCCCTGATCTCCAACAGTTGGCTGGGACAAGACATTTGAGGCTTCATTTAACAAAGGAAATGTTGTAATATGCATCCAGCCTCACACCCATTTGGAACATAGACAAACTGAACTTTATTTCTACAGCTGTATCTTTCAGTATCCTCAGATCCCCAGGGGACCGATCGCATACCAGTCCCCTGAGCTCCATGTAGGTCTTCACATCCCCATGAAGGGAATACTGGGAGCGCAAGGATGTGATCATCACTGGACGGAGGGATGGGGGGGGGAGACACAGATACACACACACACACCACTCACGCTCTTGTCCCCACAGGTTGTAGAAGCCCCTGTCTGGGTTGTTGTTGGCCTCTGTCGCCGCCTTCTTGACAGTCTTGTCAACCCAACGTCTGTTCAGCAGCCTTTTCTGCCTCCGCGGCATCACGCCTTTGGCTGCCAGCTGCTCTGCATTCTGGGCGATGCGACGGAGCTTCTTGGCATTGGGCTTCTGGTAGGCCAACACACTGGGGAGAAGGCAGGCGAGAGATGAGGACTAGTGGAAAATGTGGGACAGGAAGAGATGTAGGAAAAAGGCAATACAGGGAAAGGGAGAAGCAACTGAGAGGAGGTAGAGTCCATGCAGAAAGGCAACAGGAAGTGATGATATTCAAACATGGGTGAGGTAAAAATAAACTACTGTTCTCTCCCTCACTGGATGCTTAGGCCTGTGTGACTGAACGTTGTCGACACGGTGGTGTGTGTGTTCGTATTCTCAGACCCCCAGGGGACCGTTCACATACCAGTCCCCTGAGCTCCATGTAGGTCTTCACATCCCCATAAAGGGAATACTGGGAGCGCAAGGATGAGATCATCACTGAACACAGATTTTGACACAAGTTATAAGATTTGTGTACTTGATCTTTGATTAAAAATCCTTAAAATAAAATAAATAAATCAGAACATGCGTCTCTGGTCTAGATGGGTTATAATGGTGAATTATACTCAATAACAATACCACTTAACCCACTTATCAGTATCGGACAAAAAAAAACCATGCTAGAATAAAAGGCTGGGGGACAGGAAGGAGCAATAGAAAAGGTAAGAGCATGGAGAACAAAAGCTAGAAGGTTTGCAACTTCTTTGTAAGCAGCTGGATATGTCACTTTCATAGTTTACGGTGCACCAAATGTTTTGTAACCCGTTTACCTAACTCAGGATGAATGCTATGCCTACTGTTTGCTGTGATTGGCAACCAATTACATTTATTCAAGCTTGCAGTGTTTCCCTTATATGCACATAGCAGCGGAGATTTGCTGCTGCTGATTATTTTTCTTTTTGCTGTGATTTTGTAAACAAAACAAAAACTCCTTCAAAATGCCAGAGGAAACGGCCTTGTAAACATGACACACTCATGGAAAAGTTGCGGTCATAAACTCATAAATACAATTGTGTCCAAACTTTCTAAGCAAAGCTAACTTTCAGCAATGTCATATATGGCCATCAAATGCTCCGTCTTATCACTTTAGAAACTATTATCTTGCGCTACAGTACAGTAAGTACTTGGGCCTGGAGCGCCTTCTGGTGCCGGCAGATAGGTAGAAACCTCCTGGCAGGGTGTGCGAAGCGAGCGCACCAACAAAAAAAAACATTTAACGTGCATATGGCTTCACCTCCGCTGCTACAACTCCATCCGATGGGGAAACACTGAGCTTGTCTATTCAATTGTCATGGAGGAAGAGCCGCATTCAATGCTTGAACTACCATTTTCCCTAGTTTTTGGATAACTGTCTTACGTAATAATCCTGCAGCATACATATAAATTAAATCCACCAAAAAAGGGCATTTGAAGAGAGCAAACTGTGTCCCATTTCTTCTGACAATGGCTTGGCAATCAAGTATGAATCTAGCCACAGAGGGAGGGTAGAGGACAGAAGGCCACGGCGGTGTGCACTGACTCTTTAGGCGGTGGGACGAGGGAGTCATGCTGTAGTATCAGGTCTATCCTCAGAGGGCGCAACTCTTTCCTTTTCCTCTTCTTTCCCTCTGCAGATTCCACTGCTTCTGAGAAAAGAGAACGCAAGTTCACCAAACAAAATGCCAACAAGCAGATACAGTATATAAACAAATCTCTTTGTTCCAAAGTATAGGTGTTTCATATACGCATACCCTGGTTTGGAAATGGCAGTTAACAGTGTGGATGTATTTTATTTACCCTTCTGTGTGGTTTTCCTCTGTTGTCCAACATCCAAAACGAACAGACTGTCATCCGACTTCTCAGACAGCAGACCCCTGCCAGACAGAAACATCAGATTACGTCACATTTGAGGCCGACCATTGAAGAACCAGAACCATTTCCAGTGCTGGTATTGATTCCAATGCACAAAAACAGGGGTGGGCGATATGACGATATTAGATCATGAACAGGTAAAATGTCTCCACGATCTGCATTTCCAGAGACATCGGGAGTATCGGGCTAAAGTGAAACTGCACATTCCATCAGTTGCACTGGCAACACTCATACACGGCATCCAACATTGTTTTCTCAGCCAAACCCAAAACTACACTATTGGCAAGTCCCTGTTGCCCCTCCCCTAACAGACACACCAATAAACCAATAATAGCAAACGGTATGTAACGCCACAGGCAGAATATGTTTCCCAGGGGGATGTGGGGGACACGGGCTTAACACAATTATAAATGATTGAGACTGAGTATTATGTTGGGTAATATTTGTAGAATTTTGAAAGTCATTTAATTATTTCCCCCCCCAATACATGTTCATGTCTTTACACATGCACGGCCTCCCAGTATTGTGCAAAATAGCATGTAAACGCCCCATCTTGCATATTCACTGAGGCAAAAGTACAAACTGGATAAGGTGTTATTTTGCACATTTGAAAGATAGTTAGTAGATCCGTTTGTACATTTATTTGCGCGTTCTATGTGTTTGCACACGTTTCTACACATGTAAACCTTCAAGAAAACCTCTCATCCCTGGCTAGGGCCTTGGTTTATTTTCCTCCCCTTATTATTTGACAACACAGCAGCATGGCTGATACCGAGGAGAGCCCCTGGAAAAAAATGACGTCACTGATATGGGTTTTCAAAAAACCGACAGTGCAAAACAACGTTATTCGCAACACGACGAACCTTTTTAATCACCTCAAGAGGAAGTACCAGAGAACAGAGCAGGCGGAGAGACAAACCAGCAGGGGATCTCAGGTGAGTCCTCACAGCCACAGGCCTCACAGCTACAGGCTCCTACTAAGACAATGGTCTCGGTACATTCTTTGAGATGTTGTTCCCTTTAAGGCGATGTTTTCTTACATTGGGGTATTCCTGTGATTGCACTGTTTATTAACTTGCTAAATAGTCTTAACATGGAAAAGAACCGTGATCATATCGTGATCATACCTGAAAAACAAATAGTCATATATTGTTGCCATGCCGCCCACCTCTACACGAAAATAGGGGTTTCACGTTTCTACAAAACCAGGGGGATTTATATCCAGAATAACTAATGGTGGACAGAAACACACTCCAACATGATTAACGTTACATAAGACAACGGCATCAAGTAACAGTTACACCACATTTAAACGTAACAATAGACACATGTCGGCGTAGCACTAGAGGGGAAAGTTGAAGCCAAACTATCTGGAGTCTGTCTTCTACCGTCCACCTCGATATGATCGTGCTGCGGTCTGGTCCCCGTCCACCTACCCTGTAGTCCTCTCCTGAAGCCGGACGTCGTCTAGAAACTCTTCCACGTCTTGTACATCGCTGTGTTTGTTCCAGCTCTTCTTCTTATTCTTGTTCACACGTTTCCTCCGAGTGCTGGCCAAGCCCGTGGCCTTCACGGGTAGAAACCCTGGCTGCGCGGCCACCACGCGTTTCAGCTTCCTGGACGGCGCCATGTTAGAGAACGAGACAACGCGTGTCTTTACCGTCTTCTTCTTCTTTAGTACCGACGGGGTTGGAGTTGTGCCGTGGTGGCGCCACCTGCCGGGCTGATAGTGTAAATCGCGACGCAGATTTTAGGATGTCGCCATACAAGTAAAAGTTTTACAACATTTGTTTCATATTTCAGTGTATACTATTTCTTAAGGCCAGTGTACATTATTCTTATTCAAAATGTGGTGACTGTAGTGACATAGTTTTAGCTGATAATCAGACAATAAGGAATCATATTAGGATTTTTAAATGATAATTATTATGTTGATAACCTAATTAAGGCAAAAGTAATACACTGAATGCGCTACTAGCAGTCTGGACACATGGGCTCAATGGCACCCATTTTATATTTTGTTTTGAAAATTGACAGTGCTTCACTTTTCTTCTCTCAATTAAAATGGTAAACTGCACAAATAATTAATACTTAACTAACCACAACTGTCGATCAACATAAATGTGCAAAACTTGTTGCCTGACATTGAATGTGGGTCAGGTCGTGCAGTTGTTTATCATGTTTCTGAATGTAATGTTTGTTCCAAATGCATTATGGGAAACGTGTCTCCTAACGCTTTCCTATGTTCTTTTTCCTTTTTTTTCCCCTCCCTTCATTTTATTGCGAGAACAACGCTTTAGAGACTCCAGAATATATTCGCAATTTTAAGCTGTAATCTTTCGCTAAGTTTTCAAAGGTAAGTATCACCTTTTCAATAAAACTCCAATCTATCATTTTATGTTTTTGTAGTTCTCGGATTGACGTGTTTTTCCCTTTATATTTGGTGAAAAAGAAAACGCAAAGCAGACGAGCTATTATCTGCTTGCTCGGGGAGCCGGGGACCCAAAAGCACTTGTGATCTGCTCGAATTTGACTCGGAAATGCGCCTAAAGTGAGGGGTCGTCTGACAAAATATTGTTCATCAATAGCTCCATTGAAATGTGTAGTGTCATCTTCGAAACGGATATTCTAGTTTCATGCCGCAGTTTTGATAATCTTCCGTCGTTTTTATCACCACCGTCTTGCTTTGCTACAACGATTTTTTTCCCCTTCCCGTTTGCGTTCTTCTAGCCAGCAGTCAGCCATCATCTTTAGGTGTGCTGGTTTGCCGACATCGGACCACCCGCGTGGGCGGCGTCCCTTGGTTTTCCTGCGAAATAGCTTATTTGGAATATTAAACCAAGGCTCGTGCGCAGCCGGGGAATTAAGATACACAAAACGAGCAACCCCACATTCAATGCGCAAGGGGCGGGACTAGACGTCCGATCACGTCGTTTTCATTGGTGGAAAGGTCCATACAATCCTGCCCCCGAAGCCATATACGGGTTGTTATTGGTTTATATCATAAAGAGCTCTACAATGATTCGCTACCTTCGCTGGCCTTTTTGTTTCAGTCTACATAAACTGCCTTGGATACAGTTTGACATCATTTTAGGCGCCTAGTGAAGATATCTTTTTTCCAGCCCACTCTAACTTCAGTGTAGTAACTGTCATGTTGGATATAAACCTTCATGTTATGGTAAATACAGCTGGCAAATAAGTTTTTTAGCACCTGCAGAATATTTTATTCAAACTTGAGCCTGAAAAAAAGCTTTATAATGACTTCACTGAAACAAACCTTATTTCCCCTCAGGTGATCAGTAGTAACCATGGCCCGTACCAAGCAGACTGCCCGTAAGTCCACCGGAGGCAAAGCCCCACGAAAGCAGCTGGCCACAAAGGCTGCCCGCAAGAGCGCCCCTTCCACTGGTGGGGTCAAGAAGCCCCATCGTTACAGGTGAGAGCAGATGCAGCCCATCTAACCGTGCTGGTGAGAGGAACAACACCGAATCGGCCACAGTTTCATGCGTTCCTTCATAGCCCATTATTGCATTTGTCAATATAAACGGAAACACAGTGATAGTCGTATTCTAAAAAAATTCTACAGACCCCGAGAAACAGATTGTGCAGTTAAACAAAACAACAACAATTTTGTCACAAAACATTATGCATATTCTCAGTACACTTGGATTGTTAAAACACTTTTCGTCAATAATTGGAGTGGAGCTGAAAATCTCCCCAGTAGTCTCACATCCTTAGTTGTGGACAGGAGTTGAGACCGGAGTTCACCACTACCAACAATAAGCAACCGGGAACAAGCTGAACTTGAATATAAATTGTGCATAAGAATCATGTATTCTGCAATGTAGAATCTCAAAAGAGAAGAACTTCAATTCACCAGAAAGCAGGTTGCTTCGGATTGGACAGTACAAAATGAGGGTTTTCCCATCTCAAACTGTTTCCCATATCTAATTTTGTGCCTCTCGTCGTCTCCAGGCCCGGTACCGTGGCTCTACGTGAGATCCGTCGTTACCAGAAATCCACTGAGCTGCTGATCCGCAAGCTGCCCTTCCAGCGCCTGGTGAGAGAAATCGCCCAGGACTTCAAGACCGATCTGCGTTTCCAGAGTGCAGCCATCGGAGCTCTGCAGGTCAGTGGCACCCACTGGAATAGATAGAGGGAATGCTGTTGCATTCCAGGGGTATGGGTCATTTCAGAAAGACGATTTCATTAGATAGTTTTTTTTTTTTTTTTTACTGGTATGATGCAAATATTTTATCAGGTTAAATTGACTCTTGTTTGTTGTTATTATTAACCTGACACCATGTTTTATTCCCCCTAAATTCCAATGTTTCTCCTCCCATCTGCAGGAGGCTAGTGAGGCCTACCTGGTGGGTCTGTTTGAGGACACCAACCTGTGCGCCATCCATGCCAAGCGTGTCACCATCATGCCCAAAGACATCCAGCTGGCACGCCGCATCCGTGGGGAGCGCGCATAAAACGCTTTCCCTCCGATTTACAATATAGCATCCTCTCATCCCTTCACCACTCGTTTCATCCCCTTCCTTCCTCTATATTTAGTTTGTAGTTTGGTTTGAGGTTCTATATATCATATGATTGTGATGACCGTAAAACGTGTAGTCATGTCTTATTTGGTGCTACTAGTAGCAGATTTTGCTTAGAATATTTGTGTGTATGTTTGAAACATTGAATCACATACAATTACACTCCTCACATCTAAATAGCTAGCTCGCAGGAATACCTAGTTATCTATATAGATAGGGTGTTTTTGCAAAGCCGAGAATGTTGTGTGTTCTCAAATCGGCATAGGAAATAGCATTGAGGTTGAGACATTTTCATTTTGAGACGGACACATACATTGATATAATGGGTCTTACATTATGAAAACAATTTTTTTTAAACAGAAATTTGATGTAATAGTAGTGTTTTTTTTACGATAATGTTGTATTTCTACTGTCACTGTTAAATGTATCAAATCACAAAAGTTTGATTCTGGCTGTCAATTAGAATTGTCATTGTGCTATAATGACACTGCATGGTTTGACAGATTACAAGCGGCATATATGTAGCAGACCTATGTTATTCATATTTTAATTTTCAGCCACGTTATATCCAGGTAATGTTATGACTTTTTGTTCCTCTCTCAGGTTGATATGATAACCTATGATTTTTTTTCTACTGTGTTTTTGATTTATGTTTTCTGTCATTTAAAAAGGCAAATATTTGTACTCCGAAATTCACATGCAAACATGATAATAAACATATTCTTGTGGTTAACTAAGATGTATGAGTGGTGAACATAGGCTGCAATGGATCTGTCTAGAAAAATATTCTATACTTTCTCATGCATTCATTTTGTACATCAGTGTTTGTGATAGATAGCGACACAATCCTTTCTGAACCAACCAGTATATTGTACAGATGGTTTTCTGAAATAACTGCAGATAATGTGATGGCCAGCAAATATTAAAGAGTTACATCTATAAGCCAGCAATGGTCCCATTTTCAATCACAATCAGTTGTCCAATATGTAATGCAGACGAGAAAATAAGGATGAGAAACCAGGCAATTATTCATACATACGTGTTAAAGGAATCAACGCAGGGGTGTCATTTCACTGAACCCTGAGCTATGGAAAAGTCTGCATCTTATTTCATTTACTAGCAAACTTCTAAACCAGCATACATTAACTACATTTATTGAGACAAATTGGAGCAAAGACTGATGACTGGCAAGATATTATTTGGTCAATGTGAGAAATCATTAGACATATATCTCCCTTAATGTGATTGTTTTGTTTTTTGAAAATATTGCTTCCAAATAGATGTATGGATTTTTGCTTGATCTTTGCTCTCCATTGTAATGATAACAACTACAATGTCGAATTTCGACTTGTATGGCAACTTCAAGCCATATCAAGTTGACCCTCGTGATCAAATTCACATTGCAGTGGAAAAGGGCAACCCAACCCAAACAGCAGCAGGTCTGTCTTTTAGGTACTTGGTCATATGCTGTATATATACCGAAGATCACGAGCGCTGACGTGTAGATGAAAAGTACATTAACGAGCCATGTCAATAAACTCCAAAGTACTGTGTTATCCAGCATGGCTCCAGCTGACGAAAGTAACCAAAGAAGTGTTGTGAACACCGTTGCATTGTGGGACAGATGATTGACGCGGCGGCCATTTTCCCACTGGACGCTGCTTCCCATTGTGGATACGAAGAAGAAAATAGAGACAAGCGAAACATTTCTCACGTCTTCTACTCAGTTTTCCCTTAGGTAAGTCCCTCGAAATGCGCTACCATAAACGCGAACCAACTTTTGATTTTTTAAGTTATAGATTGACACACGTGTAGGCATATTTCATGGCGAAAAAACTATCATTTAATCGTGCGGAAAAAACAACAAACACGGCTGTCGAAACGACGGTAAAATGCAGTCTTTGCTACACCCGCTCAGACGAGGGGAAATTCGGTTTCAAATTATGCGCGGGTTCAGTTCGGTTCTACGGAGCCGTTAGGGACCGTTCAGCTTTCCCATGTCTATTTACGCGTTCCTTAAAATGTCTTCTTTATAGTTATTTAGTTGCTCGACACGCTAGCACACTCGTTGTTTGTAAAATGGACATTGTTTATGTGCTACTCCTTTGCTCTTCTGCCCTGGGTCTTTATCCCGTTTGCGCATCAAACCGCCGCCATCATCAGAGCGGAGTAGGCGGGACTAGCAACAGTGTTGGGGAACTGTAGAGCCCGCCTACCTTCATGACAGTGCATGCTGATTGACCAATGTGGTATATTTACAGCCGCGTATCGCCGTTTCAGCCAATAGCGTCGTCATTCAGTTTTGATTGATGTTCGTCAGGCTGATTATGACGGGGAATGTCTTGTACGTATTCTTGCGTAATAGTTCACTTTTAGGTAAAGTTGTGTGGTTCGATCTCAGAAGTGTATCATTTAAGATATATATTTGACCCTTTACAGCGTCAACACTGTTAGCCCCTCTGAGGTCAAGAATCACCGTTTCAAGGAAGACCTGGCAGAAATAGCATTTTCAAAACAACTGTAAAAGTGTCAAACCAACAAAATACAGCAATATACAAAGTCAAAATACAGTCATCACATTTTGCTTTCTGTCTGCTCCTATGCTAGCATTGCGTTATTGGTGTGAACAAGGGATCTCAAATCTATCTCAAATTGTTTTATTTTGTGAGTGAAAGTGGGCACAACAAACTGAGGAAGAGAAACGGAGAAATGGGGCATGTAACACATTGCACACGTTAATCGATTTGAAGCAGTTGATGAAAACGCTTGTCTTTTTTCTTCAGGTGATCAGTAGTAACCATGGCCCGTACCAAGCAGACTGCCCGTAAGTCCACTGGAGGCAAAGCCCCACGAAAGCAGCTGGCCACAAAGGCTGCCCGCAAGAGCGCCCCTTCCACTGGTGGGGTCAAGAAGCCCCATCGTTACAGGTGAGATGGGGCTCCCAGACAAGTGTTTTCACGGTGTCTTAGGCCACACAGATATCTTAAACCATGTGAGTTCCTGGCGCATTTCACATGGCAGAGAAAATAAGACAAAAATAATGTAGCGATGGGAGAAACGAGGCTTTCTGAAGTTGTGAACCAATTGCTCCAGAAAATTATTCACTGTTTCGAAGCAGCGCCTAGTCTAGTAAAACCTCTGGACATTGTAAACTGTAAAGTCCATGAAACTGAAGCCCCTTCATGACTGCTTTCTCATTTATTGGAGATTGGAGGCGGCCTTCCTGGAACTGGGGGATTTCCCACCTCGTAGTGAAACTATGACTTGTGTGACGCATTTTGGATTAAAAATAACATTGAAATTGATACTTTTCAAAGGGCATCAATACCAAATAAGTAGCATGTGAGTATCGGTACCAGTTTTGATGCGCCCATCCCTAGTGGATTGTCCTTTTCTAAGTTAGCCGCATCATCAGCAGATGGTTACTGTAACATGATGATGGAGGCTAAACTGAATGTAGCTCGACTGAAAACGATTGTTTAAAAGTCCCCCCCAAAAACAGAGTTTGTTCTGTGTCACGCTGCTATGTGTTTGTTTGTTTTTCCAGTCCACATGTAAAGCGGGGTCGGGAATGACGTAAAATACAGCGGTAAAGCAGTTCTGCTTTTCTGCGGCAATGGGAATAGAAAAAGATAGAGGAAAATATCTACGATAGACATTTTTCTATCGCCGCACTGTATATTATCGTCATATCGAACAGCCCTAAAGAGTAGTGTATAATATCCTGAAATAAACAAACTTGTCACCTCTCAGCCCGTAGATTGTGTGCAGGAAAAGTTGTTTTTCTTGGCAGATTTTATTTAAAAATGAAAAACACACTTTAATTCAGTCTCGTTCAAAATTGGTTATTGCATTAGTGAAAAGGTGGGAGGTGCCATCTTACTACCTGTAGATGTCCTGGTTGTTTGGTTGTAATTTTGATGTAGTTAACTTAAGACGACTTTCTGAAGCTCAATTTTAAATTTCCCATCTTACTCAAATTTGTTCTGTATTTTGAAGGCCCGGTACCGTGGCTCTTCGTGAGATCCGTCGTTACCAGAAATCCACTGAGCTGCTGATCCGCAAGCTGCCCTTCCAGCGCCTGGTGAGAGAAATCGCCCAGGACTTCAAGACCGATCTGCGTTTCCAGAGTGCAGCCATCGGAGCTCTGCAGGTTTGTATTACAAGGCCTAAAGGAACTAGGCAATAAATCCACGCTATGCAATCATAGGTTGCTACTGAGTGTTAACAATGTCAGAACCAAGTGTACCTGTACCGTACATGGATGTGATAGTGTAAAGGCCTGACAATTTAAAAGTGTTTTCGTAACTATGTTGAGTATAATGACGTTAAAGGGAAATTAAGATTACACTTAAATGACGCCTGTGTGGAAATTAGGTTGTTGCAGCAGCACATAGTAATAGACTACAGCAGAAATAAAAATGTACAGGTTATTTAAACTGACACAATATATACGCATATATTAAGGGCTTAGAGCCAAAGGGGCTTAAGTAGGTTTTGGCAAACTTTACAGGATAGCCAAAACAAAATGTTTTATCTAACGTTGATCAACTGTTATAATAATAGGTGTGTATATAAAACTGTGCACAAGTAGGGACTGACAATTGTTGCATTCCCCAATGTTTCTCCTCCCATCTGCAGGAGGCTAGTGAGGCCTACCTGGTGGGTCTGTTTGAGGACACCAACCTGTGCGCCATCCATGCCAAGCGTGTCACCATCATGCCCAAAGACATCCAGCTGGCACGCCGCATCCGTGGGGAGCGCGCATAAACACTCCTTCTCCTCTCTCCTTTTCACCTCCTCCTCTCTTTTCCTTCACCAGACTGTCTCTCCCTCCCTCTGTCCCTCACCTGCTCCCTCCCTCTTCCCTGTGTTGGTAGTGTGTAGAGGAAAACTGATTATATTATGAATAAAGTGTATAGTCGTGTTTTTTCTTAGTGCTCTCGGCAGCAGACTTCTAGGGTACTCTCTTTTTGTGCATGTACCTGCTCGTTGGTGATCAGACCTACACAAGCACATGCTCATACGTGTCTCCTAGTTTGCACTGTTTCTGCTCTGTCTCAAGAAACTCACTGGTGTCGGGGTCGGGGAGAGGATTATTGGGATAGAAGAAGGAAAAGATATGGGCTGGAACGATGCAAATCTGGGAGGGGCAGAAGAGAGGAGGGGACGGGTATTTGTCTGCTGGGAGACTCCTCTCTCCTCTCCAGCAGGGTGCTAGAAGAACGTATCTGGTCCTCTTCTCCTGCTGCCTACCCCTGACCCGCCTCCGCTGACTAGTGTGCAGAGACTACATCGCACTGGGCATTGGTCTCTTTCTGTCCCTATGTGTCTGTGTGAGTGTTGGCTCAGATTACCACTGCAAATTGTATACAATCCATCAGCATCTTTGGAGAAGTTGATTTATGATTACCATATTGATCATCACTGTTATGGGTCATGATGGGTTTTTATTTTATTTTAAATAACGCTCAAACACGAATGGGATTTTTCACAGAAAAAAATAAATATTTGTGAATGACGTGGAGGTGGGGGGATGATTCAGATTAAAACACTTTTACAGAGAACAAAACAGATTTGAAATATTTTTTGAAGTATGCTACTGACTTGTTTTGGCAACCAAAGTTTGATCCTCTTGTAGATTTTTCTTTTCCTCGTTGACAAAAGTATAACCCAATTTGTTTCTGTTGTGTTCAAATTGGCTTAATCTACTAATGATATAAGCCAAAGCATGAGAACTGAAGTGTGATTCCAGTGATATTGTTTAGTAATGGCTCTTTAAAAAAAGAAAGGACCTTTTTATTACAAAGGTTCATGGAGATTGGTAATGTTCTCCAAAACCAAACGTTCTCAAAGTGTGAAAACTATCTTTTTCTTTTTGACAAATTAAGTGATAAAATGTGAAAATGTATTGTAAATGAATGTTACATGATGAATAATTCTGGTCAGGGTTTCTGTATACGTCCCCCCTTTGCTTCTCTTCTTTCTCCAGGTCAGTTGATCATCTGTATACCGTTTCTCAGGTTGACTCGTCACCCTTTTAACTTAAACCCTTTTTTCCTCAGTTCGTTTTTTTTTGTTTTTTGGGAAATGTTGAGGATGATGTTTCAATTAAACAATGTTTGTAATTTCCAGATTTGTCATATAAGGTGGTAATAAATGGATGTTACACACCCTGCTGTCCATCATTTAACCTAACCAGTTATGTTTTATCTACAGTTGCACAAAAACTGAAAGCTGCCAACAGATTGATTAAGAAAAGTAAAGCCTAATGCAACAGTGTATGTAAAGGTTTGATCAAATGGTAATTTATTATAAGAATTTGACCGTTTTTATTTATTTTCCTGAAAAGGAATCATTGTGAATCAAAATCACTTCATCCTCTAACTACAACAAATATACAATAATTTGTGTTGGTGACATTGGTAGTGAGACAGATGATGTAAAGGTACAGTACATTACAAGAAATATGACAGTAGTCTTTAGCCTACGTGAAAATATACATTCAACAGTCAATGACTCATTCTGAAATAATTATTTGATCAAGGGGCAAAACCCAGAGCTTTTCCTTTGACCTCGAATTGTGCGTGAGCTTTGCATAAAATGTTTTGGAGTCGTTACATTCAAATGTCGTTGCAACCAGAAAGTAGATAAATATAGTTGTAAGATCAGTGTGTAGTGCTGTAACTGCCTCCAGGAAGATGTCTCCCATTCATTGTCAGTGGAGCAGTAGGAGGATTGATCTTGCTCACCTTTAGATCACATCATTAAGCAAGTCTTGGCTCTTGCATGTCTAGCTTTGAAAGAAGCTTACATGTTCACCCATCATGAACAAACAGTCCCAGATCATACAAACACCACACAGGGATTGTATTTGAGAGCAGCGTTAGGGTCTAATTCATGGTTATGTCACCTGACCCAATATCCTAGATCAGCGACCCTATTCTTAGAAACGCGACGCATCCTCAGGAGCCTTTGCAGATCGAGGTTTAGACCTTTGGTGAACCTTTGTCTCTGCTCGGTCCAGATGCACCACTAGATGGAGGTACAATACTGTTCGCAACGTACCTCCTCGAACTGAGCGCTGGCCCTCACGCTGACCTAAAGGACTAGCTGTAGACAATAGGACCACAGGCATTTGTTCAATTAAAGCAAATACACTGTATGGTATTTATGCAGTGTGAATGCATGCAAATATATACAGAGGGGAAAACATTTGGACTTAAATATGCCTGTACACACTACCAACTCTTTCTCATGTATATTGCTCACATCCTTCTGTTGTATTTATTTATTATGTTGTATTTGAATTAATTTGATTAACTTTAATTCTAACACTAACCTTAGTCCTTAACCCCTTTTTCTTCTGATGATAAAACAATACTTACAAGTGGCCACTTTACCCTATTGCTCGCGCAGACGTGAGACCCAAGCATTACAATTAAAACGGGTTGACATCATTCCCCTCATCAGTGTTTCATTTCATCCTTCTACTTTCTTGATTAAAGGAGATAAAGCCATATTCATTACAACACACACACACACACACACACACACACACACACACACACACACACACACAAAGAGTGCACTGACTGCGCTACCGTAGAACTCAAGCAGAGTGTGTAGCAGTAGCCGGCCTAAACCAACAGTAGAGGGTTTGCTCTCCTCTGGAT